>JAEIFU010000741.1:0-101627 GCA_018904235.1 Lordiphosa stackelbergi | reverse complement strand
CCTTCTCCCTGTTACATATGTACTTATGCACAAACTCAATATATATGTATACTGTATTTAGTATATCTATATTCTGTATCAATACAGAAACGGCCTAAAATTTACAAACAATCGGTGTATTTAAGAAATTTATTCTGAAATTCAGTAAAGTTACCTTAAAAATTCATTGATTAGAAAATATTTTTCTAAAATTAAGAGGGAATCGCCTTAGGCGAATTTTATGGGAAATTTTTTAATTTTCAGTGAGAATTAGGGGCTTATTATGGTGACTTTGTGGACCGAGATAGATTTTCAGAGTGAGTGCTGTAACCAATTTGGTTACATTTCAGAAGACTCTTCGTGTTGTCATTGCTTTTTTTCTTCTCAACTCAACTCCCATCTCCTTTAATAATTGCAGTCAAAATTCCCCCTTTGGGCTTGCGTACAAACCCAAGACCACCCCCGTGGCAGGAACCATGGCGCCTTGACGCAACGGAAATCCGTGCGGGCGTTTTATTTTTTCAAGCATTTGCCGCCGCATACGTTTGACCAACCCCCTCCTAACTCTTCCCTTCACGGTCTTAATTCCAGTTGTGCAACATGGGGTGACTTCCGTTTGCCACCCTGTTGTCCTCCCACTGCCCACTTCCTGTGCCCGTATATTGGCTTTTCTAGCCTTTAGACTTGTTTTCAGCTTTGCAACTGTTGCTTCTGTGCTCTATCTCTCACTGGGCTTTTCTTTTGTTTTATTTTTTTTGTCCCTTTCGAATGTGTCGCATCATTAATTTTATACTGTTATTTGGTTGCATCCCCACTTGCTCATATCACGCCATAAATTTTGATAATGTGTCAATTTATGAATGGCGAGCGCTTGTCCATTTGACCCTCCAGTAAAATGCCGAGGGACTTTCAGCTGTCATTGTCTATTGATTGTTTTATTGATGGGATTGCCGGCCCGAATCTTGAACAAGTGGCTGGGCATGATGGAAAGATAAATAGTTTGTGCTGAAACTATGATGTATAACAAGGTCTGTGGTTATTAATTTAACCGGTTTTTGTTGCTTTTTGAATTTGCATCACAAAATACAATTAGAATATGTCACAAACGAGTATTTTAATCAAATTTAGTTGGGAAAAAGTCAATACGTGCTTGATACTTAATGAAGCAAATTATGTATGGTGTTAAAAATGAATTTATTCTAAGTCATTCAATTATTATGTTATTCAATGCCCATTGTTTGTTTAATTAAAGCCAAACACTGTCCAGCGGCTAATTACAATGTATTGAAGCAACGTTCCGTCTTTAAGTTCGAGTCCAATTAGTAAATTATTTTGGTGTTGTGTGTCTAAAGTGGGGGGAAAGAATATAGTGGAACTTGTATAAATATATACACTCAGAGCAAACGCCTGGCATCCGAAATAGAAAACTTTGGACAGCTTGGAACCAATAACACAAGGCAGCTGTATTAAATATAACAAATTTTTAATTTGAAAAAATTTGTTAAATATGGTACATCCTGCGTCTGAAGAAATCGTAGTGTTATTTGGAAACATTTAGTTTAAAGCTAAGAAGAAAGTACGATACGATGATTAAATGAAAAAAGAGAAAAATTACGAACTTTTGTCCATATAACTTGCCCTAAATTGGCAATTGTCTGTGGCCCAGCAGTAAGTGTGCTGGACAGCTGTTCGATCCCGCCTCTGAACATCTAATAATAAAAGTTTTTTCTTTTCTACAAATACAAAAAAAAAGTTAAAGTTTTTGCAAATTCTCAAAATATTCTTTCAAAAATCTTTAAATAGTTCGAAATTTACTTTTAATATCTCAAAATTGATTGAAAATAGTATGGTACTTAGATCAACTAGTGTTTCAAGTTTTTTTTCCAAGTGTATGCACATATGTATTTAGTTATTTACTTGTACACACATATGCTGTGAGTGTTGTCTGTGGAAAATAATTTATGGATGATGTTTGTTTTATGTATTCGGAAATTTCCTCACATCACATTGGCATTCGAATTGTATTCATTTGTTTGTAATTAGGGATTAAGTAAGATTACAACCATCAATATCAATTATTTGAGCACCACCTCCCAGCGCACACACGCACTCACGCATTTCGCTGTATTAGTTTGCGGTACATGTGTTCATTAGAATTTATGCCCGAAAAGAAGAACATTTGAGTGGAGGGAGGGGGGCAGAGAAAAACTCCCGAACTCCCGGAACGAAAAAACAATACATTAAATAAATTAATGTTGATTTAATGGAATGCACATTCATTAGGCCATGCCGAAAACAGTTTGTGTGGGTATTTAGTTAATTGCAATTAAACTCTCTCACACACACACACACACAGAGCACAAAGGCAGCGTTTTCAACGAATTTGTTTGGTTTTGCCCATTTTCTGGGTACCAATTTTCTCTCATAAATCCGCTTATTTTCTGAACAGAAAATGTTTATGCGAAAAATATTAAGCCTATATGAGGTTTTTTTTGTCTTGTGTCTAAAAGCTGGCAGTTAATTGACTGATACTTTTATTCCATGTTTTATTGGGAATTGAGAATTTGGCCAATTTAATGGGAACATTTGAAATATTTTTATGGCTTAACTTAATACTGAAAACGACCATATTTTTTTAGATTGACCCTTAGCGTCTTACTTAGCGTCAACAGGTAAAGGAGCTCTAAAACTAAAATTTATAAGGGAGAAATCTGAACTGAATTTTTGTTATACACCAGAAGATTCTCTATTCATTTTGAGAAAGAAATGCTTAAATATCTCCCAAAATAAACATTTGATAATAGAGCAGAAGAGAAATCTTAATTCAGTAGAAGGATACGCTCTTTTACTCCATATTTTCTACAAAAAAAACAATTTTCTTATCCCCGAGTAGGCGTTTAGGCTCTTCCCAGACAAGGCTATACTAGTCCTGGTGCTTATTTTCAACGCGGCTCTGAGACTACGATATTTACCATTGGCCAGGAAAAAGCCAGAACCATCCTCATCCACCCTCCTGCCTTTATATGGTCAATTAACCTTCTATCCACTTTTGGATACAATTTCAAGCGTTGTATCCTTCGTAGAATGCTGGATGTACGATCTGCTTGTAAAGCCATACCCGAGTACCAGTTCGGTTTCCAACTGAGCCATGGCACTCCCGAGCAACTTCATCGAGTAGTTAACAACATGTTTATAGGAAACAACGCGAAAGAGTATGTGGTGGCATGATAGATGGTAACCCATTCCACCCGCCATGACACCTGCACAAAAGCATAAAACAGCCTATAAATGTTTTAGAATCAAACTAGACAGAAGTCTAACTACACTAGTTTACAAAAATAAAAAAAATAAATGACCCATTTCAACTGAAATATTTTTGTAGTGTAGTTTGGAAAGGTGATCTTAAAAATCAAATTGAAAAATTTTTTCATGGCTCCGTTATTGAATTTTTTCCCCTTTTCGGTAGGTGCTCTTACATTTTAAACCATATCTGACTTCATAATTGTCAGATACAGTCAAGCAAGATATGAATCGAAAGGCAATTGAACTGCCAGTAGTTGCTTAGAACATTGTTTTTAAATCGGCTTAGTAGTTTGTATACAATAAACCAAAACATTTCAAAAAATTCAATTTTTTACTCAAAAATGCAAGAAAATTAAATTTTAAACGCTAAGAAAAAATATAAAAAAATCCAAAAAAAATATTTTTATTTTTTCTACTAAAGAATCGCACTTCTACGAAAAAAACCAGACAAAGAGTATCAAAGTCTATGAACAAACACAGGAGCTGTGAGCAATTTAGTGCAAAAAAATGTCGTATTTTTGTGATTATTCAAAAATAAATTTTCGTTTGCTTCAACTTTTGTTCGGTTCTTGATTATAATTTTTGTTCTGGCTTTTCGCTTACTTCATAAAAGACGAAGAAAAACACAAGTTTATTTTTTGTGAACACACAAATTACTCAAATTTGAATGTTGTTTCCTCCATCAATTTGATCCATTTACGGTACGTGTGACACGGTTTTCCTCGCCAATACCTTATTGTCTTCGTAAAAGTGCGATTCTTAAGTATAAAAAATAAAAATAATTTTTGGAATTTTTTTTATATTTTTTTAGCGTTTAAAAATTAATTTTCTTGCATTTTTGAGTAAAAAATTGAATTTTTTGAAATGTTTTGGTTTATTGTATACAAACTACTAAGCCGATTTAAAAACAATGTTCTACGCAATAACTGGCAGTTCAATTGCCTTTCGATTCATATCTTGCTTGACTCTATTTGACAATTATGAAGTCAGATATGGCTTAAAATGTAAGAACACCTGCGGCGAAAACGAGAAAAATTCATATTTCAAAAACAGAGCCATGAAAAATTTTTGAAATTGATTTTTGAGATCACCATTTCAAACTACACCAAATAAAAATTTCAGTAAAAATGGGTCTTTTTGGTTGTAAACTAGTGCTATTGGCCATCTTGTCAAGGTAACAGTTCAGGCAATGGCAACAATAAGTATAGGCTGAATTTTGCTTTAAAAACTACAGGGTTGTCCATATTCGACGGACCCATCTGGCAACGCCATAACTTTTGACAGAGATGTCAGATCGCTTAATGACATACCGCGTTTGAAGCGTCAGTCCAAGCAGATTTTTACCATGGAACAATACACGCCACGCGAGCGCTCTGAAATAGTTGAAATTTACATTCAACAGAACAAGTCAATTGTGAAAACTCAACGTGCTTTTAAAAAAATTAAAAATGTGACCGAAATGTGTGAAATGGGACCGTAAATAAGCAAAATTGCCGTATTTACGCCACTGAAAATCCTCAGGAGATTCAAGAAGCCTCTTCATGACGAAAAAGTCACAGTTTGGTGCGGCGTTAGTGCGAAAAACGGTCATTGGGCCGTTTTTTTCCAAAATGAAAATGGCCATGCTGTTACCATCAACCAGGAGCGTTATCGCGACATGATGACCAATTTTGTGATGCCAATTATTCGTCGAAAGCGTATGAGGCAGTTCTGGTTTCAACAAGACGGCGCTCCACCGCACACAAGTCGCATAACAATCGATTTTCTGAAGAAATTGTTTCGGGCCATTTGATGTCTATCTATATCTAAACATAAAAAATAATGAAAATTTTGGAAAAAAATCGCGCGATTTTTTTTTGGTCATTTCGGCTGCGGCGCTGAAACGAACTCAATTTTTTAAATTAAATACTTACTGTAAGAACAATACCACGCGGTCTAATTTCATTTTGTGATCGCGGCCCTAAATTCATTTAAAAAATGAGAATAAGGCCGCGCGGTCTAATTTCATTTTATGATGGCGGTCTAAATTCATTTTGCAGAATGAAATTAGACCGCCATACAAAATGCACGGCGGTCTTAATTCACGCGGTCTAATTTCACAGAGCCATTCCAGCGGCACGCCCAGTTTTCGAATCTCCTTAAGTATTCTTGGAGTGCATCTGTTGCCATATAGATGCACTTATTTCTAGCCATTATTGCAGTGTCGTCGGCAAATGTAAAAATTTGTATTTGGTGAACGTGTCATATGATTAATATTTTTTACAACTTTGAGACCCTGTCGCGCCCATTTAAAATTAAAATAAAATTTTTTGATTTTCACAATTATTAATAATACAACAAATATAATCTTTGGGAATGCGGGGACCTCCTTTTTTCCATTTTGCCGGATTAGGGACCGCTCTAGTGTACACAGAAAAAGCAGATCCCCGTACACTGGATGTTCGAAGTATCCACTTTAAGATCCAATTTTTATACCCTGTTCTCATTAAAAATGGGAAAAAGGGGATCATGAAGTTGTGCAAATGTATGTAACAGCCAGAAGGAAGCACCTCCGACCCCATAAATTATATATATTCTTGATCAGCATCAACAGCCGAATCGATTTAGACATGTCCGTCTGTCCGTCTGTCTGTCTGTATGAACGCGTCGATCTCAGAGACTGTAACAGATAGAGCCACAATTTTTGGCATGTATGTAGGTAGATGTATACTGTACCCACATCGAGTTTGTTTCATTTGGAAAATTTGAAAATTCCTCCTCCTCCATCTTTAATAGAGTATACGACGGAGAAAACCACCTCCTCCATCTTTTAGCAGCGAAAAATGTCTCTCTCTGTATAAACGCGTTGATCTCAAAGACTATAAGAGGTGGAGCCACAAATTTTTGCATGTATGTAGATGTATACTGTACCCAGATCAAGTTTACTCCAGATTTGGCAAATTCCTGCTCCTCCTTCTTCTAACCGCGAAAAACTGTCAGAGCTACAATTTTTAAGCTTGAACCTAGTGACTTAATATATATTCAGTAAGGCCCAATATCTGTCTATTCTGTATAACACTATAAGATCCGAGCAAAAACAGCGAAGAAATGCAAGTGCGCCTCCCCATTTATTTAAATAAATTTTAAAATAAAAGGACTTCAAAGCTATAGGAACCACATTACTTGGAACAGGGTATTTTGCTGTCGGGGCACTCGACCGCAACACTCTTACTTGTTTAAATATCTTTTTACATTTTACAGCTCCTTTTTATGAAGAATTAAGATCAAGAACTGTACTTTTATCTGTAAATGTAAAATGTAATCTAAACTCGGCTATACAGCCCCTCAAAGGGGCCAAGCCAAGCATCTCACATTTTTTATCTGACATATTCTTTTTAAACAAAAATAAATCAACTTCGAAAATATCCAATGGATCCCAAAAAAGGATAGTTAAATATCCAGTCCAAACGGACACTGAAAATATCGTGACGATCATTAGAAACTATCCTTTTTTTCTCACGCAAGACATTTTGTTAAAAAGAAACAGTGGTTTATTTCAGGGAATTAAAGGAATGATTCAGTAAAAGGTTATGTTTTTGTTATAATATTATTTTGGTACTCGGTTCCGTACCGGTACCTAGATTATTATTTCGGTATACCGGAACGTATCCGTATGCACTCCTTAAAATACAAAGAAAGATTAGCAAAGACATCCTAATTACACTCCAAAAACAAACGTTCCACGCTTACTTGCCATTCTCAAAGGCAAATGTGGAAACTTTGTCGAGTTTTTATCTCTTTTATTTTTGCAACGTTTCTCAGGAAAAATTATAATGTTTAATGCCAACAAACTATTTGGGGAAAATACTCATCTAATTGAATTGTCCTGTTTCTTTTCATACAAATACATGCATGATAATCCACTTTAGCTTCCACTTTTAACCGGTCCGGAACCGAACCGGAATGGGTTATTGGCTCAAACGCACTAGACCTTTTGAATTTTAAGCTCTCCAAACGGACCGCTCAAAATTATTTCCCAACTGCATATTATGACTTCGAGAAGGAAATAAAGTCCAGTCGTTAAATGGCAAATCAATTCTTTATTCATTGTTTTACATAGAAGGTGCCGCCCTGGTAGAGAACTAATGAATGATTACTATAAAGGTTCATTCTGGTATTGATAAACGTTTTAAGTAGCTTTGTTAGCAGAAAGCTTCCTTATCAAAAAATATGCTTCATTTTTACCAAAAAATATTTTAACAATATCAGAATTCATGAACCAAGCTTAGAACCAAAACTTTAGGTCCGTAAGTAAAGGAACCGATTTGAGAAGCGAACCTAAGACTTTCCAAGGAGTTTGAACCCACCGGTCTGAACCTTCTTTGAAATTTCAAAGTTTTGCAGCCTTGGTCGGAGCTGCTTTCCTCATTAAGTTTTACTTGAAGAGAAATGGATAACACAAGTACTTTTTTGTTCCAAGGTTATCATGACATTATAATGAAAATATACGAATATAGGATGCACCGTTTTAAAACCGACTGGTTTCTTGCTTTTCTATATTACACTACAAAAGATTTGCTAAGCCAGACTTCTTTTTTAAAGCATGAAAGCATATTAAGTGCCAGTTTCGCAGTCTATTTGTTGCTTAGAACCGAAACTGTACAATACCGGTATACAAGGAATTTCAAATATCGGTTCTGGAGCTGAGCTTTAATCGGTTCTTTTTGTCAAATAAATGAAAATTGACGGACCCATGAGATGAACTATAGTTTCTCTTAACAGCAAAATCCGGAATTTTTGAGAAAAGCAGATTTTAAGAGGATTAAAGTTTTTTTCTTTATTTCTGTTACTTGGTAACACTGTTAGTGACAGCTATGCCCGCTTATAAAATAGCGGGATGAAATAGATTTAGATAAATAAATAAAGCTTTCGAAAATATAAGAAAACTCACCTTTCAATTTGATCATAGTAATACAATTAAACAATACAGAATAAATTGCAAAACAATTCAGTTTTCGATCCGAGAAAGTGTCGAGAACGGATGCGAAGACGTGTATCAAGACGTGTATTTTGAACCGTCAGAGAAAACTTTAAGAAAATATAAAAAATTAATCCATTCTCGGTTACGATTGACGGGTGAAAAGCGACGCATTGCCCCACCTTCTATTTGTTGTATCATGTTTACAAACTAGTTAAAGGGGCCATTTCTATGGTGGCAGACAGCTAGAGATTTAATGTATATAAAAAAAAAACTGCCTAATATCTCGGGGAATATCTTTTTACATCCCAAAAGGCGATGAGAATGCCATAGAAACGCAATTTTCCAAAGTGTTGCCTACTTTTCTGCGCAAATTTCGCTTGAATAAAATAATTGAAATAAAAAATGCTAATTAAATCTCAGATATCACCGCCTACATTACCTACACAAAAAAACTAAAGAAATCCAAATGAATGTGCGGATGAGCTTGGAGGTGTGCAATTTGTGCTCCGGCTGACGTGTGGCTTTTATCCGGCTGAGAGGTGTTAATTGAGTGGCTTCATTTGTTCAGCGGAAATGCCCATCAATTAAGGTAATCACGCAACAAAGTCACAAAACGCCCAGCCCATACCAAAAGCCAACGACGAGGCCACGCCCACCAGAGAGAAAGAGAGTGTCCGCTGTCTGTGCAGAGAGTCTAAAAAACAGACTGACTGACACGCCATATCCCACTTCCGTATCCCGTGTCCAGTGTCCACTGTTCGTGTCTGGGGCTTTGTGCTTGGCTTTGTTTGGTGCGGTACAAAAGGCAAAAAGTGCTCCTAATTGGGCGGCTAACTGAAAGTGGCTGCGGCTTTTCCCTATTCACATGTCAATCAAAGCGTGGCGCAGGGAGAGCAAGGCTCAGCCATTAGGGGTATCAATTTCAAACAGAAAAGAGTGGCAAGTTTGCCAATCGGGAGGGGTCCCCTGCTGGCACAATCAATTTATTACACACCGTTGCTGACAAGTTCGAGAAATGCCAGGGACAGGCTGGCCATAAAAGTGGAGTGAAAAGGGAGATGTGTGAGAAGCTGCTCTTATAGGGAACTAGAACCAAACAAATTTACATCCTTTCTCTCTATCTACATACACACACACACATACAAGCTCAATGCAAATAGGCGAGAGCATAAAATGGAACTTTGAGGAACGTGCTGCAACATCAAATGATGAGATTACCATAAACTTGGGGCAGAACACAACCATAAAGCAGGCCTGTCCTGGCCGTAAAAACGCTTAATAGTCCATTAAAGGGATTAAGACACACAGAGAGAGAGAGAGAAGAACAGGAAAAAGCCTATGTCAATACAAGAACTGTCCAATGACATTACCAAACCAAATAATAAAAATGGAAAAAACTGTTACATCAAATATTGAGAAAAATTAAACTAAGCTACGGAAATTGCGTTTCAGTCACGTTTTCCCCAACGACAACAACAAAAAATGACTCCATTTCTAACAATCCAAAATAAATACATGCATGAAACGTTTGCTGAAAATAATGCAATAAAAATGGCATAAAATAAAAACAACATATCGCCAAATTGTATTCGCCGGCAAATCTTGGCAAGAAATCATAAATGTAATTGAGAAAATTTTATGGGGTGAAGTAGGCAGCTCTGGGGGAGCTGCCCTGCTGCAAATAAAAAGTTGAAATTGTTGTAGAAAATTCTAAGCATAAAACCAGGAATTTTCCATGCTCCGTATTCCACCCCGCAAGTATGTACTTCTTGCATGACGTTGACGCTTTCCATTTAAACTTTCTGCGACAGCTGTGGATTGCAGGGACATGGAAGGAAGTCACACACACGCATACTTTGGTATAGGCGCCCATTCGGTTTATTGCCGGCAATCAATTAAAACGGCAAAGTCATTTGTGACAAAAGCATTCACAGAAAATTTGACTTTTTGGCTGGCAAAAAAAAAATCGATACACATGTCCTTGTGTGTGTGCGTATGTGTGTGTTATTGTAATATTTCAATGTCATACAGGCAACAGCCAGCAATGGCTGGGGAGGGAGAGGTTAGACGGGGTTGAGTAAGTCGTTGCCTGCAGTTGCCAAATTGAAATGGCATTGCCAAGAGGGAGAGAGAGAGAGAAAGAGAAACACAATGGAAATAATTGGTTTTGCAGAAGTCTTGGAAAGTCATATTAAACTTAATCAATCAAAAAAATTAAATTTAAGGGCGGATAAATGTCAGTTTTCGGTTAAGCTACAGCGTATGATCTCTGAGATCAAGGTGCTCCAATCTGATTTCTCAAATAACCTTCAACACATATTTTCAAGGTAAACTGCACACTACAAAGACTGAAAAAACTGAAGTAGAGCCCTATTTGAAGAACACTCTTAAGGGGCTTTGTTTGAGTAGAAGCACTGACCTGTCAAACAGTAACCAATTAACATGACTCCGCCAGATAAATAATCAAATTATGTGTGTTGTGGTGTGGCACGAGCGGAGCAAAGAGCCTTTATCAATAACTTTGTGATCATTTGTTAGCCTCTTACAGAAGCATTTCTCTCTTTCTACATTCAATGCGTTTCGCAAGAAACCCCAAAGTTTTGACTTTTAACCTATTTGGCTTCAACAGACGCAAAGTGGGTTATTTGACCCCTAAATTGTAAAAGTTTTGCATTTGTCTGGCTCAAGGTCAGTGGAGAGTTACAAGAGATTAATTACAACAATTTGGAATAGCTCTTGGTATGTCCGGACAAAGATCGCTGTTTCGAGGATAACCACATGGTCAACGGACTTTTTGTATTGCATATTCACATTTAAACGACCACACAGACTCCCTTATGATACTGAAGTCGGCGAATAACGCATTGAGGATTTCAATTTACCCACTTCACAACCTGAAATTCTGCTATGCTTTTTTGTACGTATTGTTTTTTGCTTATTCTTATGCTTATGGATTCTACAAGGTGACTGGGCCATCTGCCCAATGATCCGCCAGAGCAGGGCCACGAGTTTTTTTGTAAATTCACAGGGTATTTGTTTTTAGTAGGGAAACCGTTTCTGGTTTTTATTGCAACACCCAGAGAAATCTAGCACGAATTGTCGAGACGGAATTCGGCTTCAATTTAGATTTTTTGTTTCTTGATTTTTTAAGACGAAAACTGCTCGAATACGAGAAGACAATCGATCTCACCTTCGAACTTGTGGGCGAGGGAATTGCGGGGAGCCAAAAGCGGAGAACGCGAGCAAAAATTGAGAACAATTCTCGCTCTCACTCACAGCATCGCCATAGCGTCGGCTGCTACGACGCAGCAAGAGCGACGACTGCTTTAAAAATCAGAACTCTGCTTATGGCGCAGCGGTGGTAATCAATTGAAAATGAGAAGCCAGGGAAAGCAGATGTGTAAAAGTAATGTGTGAATATAATCCAACGGACGATCACGTGGGCCTAATGCAGCTTCTAAAAGAGTTCGTTTTAGAAGTAGCATTAAAATACATAAATGGTGAGTAAAAGTGCTTAAAATCCAAATAACATACATACACAGATGCATAGAAAAGAAGCGGCCACGCTGTCCCAGTTGGACTTGGATGCATGATAGAAGTCCATATTTCATACCAAGTTGGCACGTCATAAGGTATGTCAAAACCTGAAGGTTCCGTTTCGTTTGTCTTAAGAAACGCCGAGAAACTCAAGGGTTGTTGTTGTAACCGTTAACCGTTTGGGTGACGTCACGCGGCAGCCTTCGGGTTCCGCCTTTCTCCTTACGAAATCAGTACATCAGATGCACTGATTTTGTATATCGTAGGGAGGAAGACCTGAGCCGTCAGCTTACGAAGCCCAGATTTTTGCATGCCTTTTGTGTAAAATGTCACCCCCTTAATCAGCTTTAGATTTGAGTTTATTTGCGAATTTTATTGAAATTTAATTTAATATACAAACCAACAACTATTTTTGTTTACTTGTATTATTATTGTTGATGTTCGCCATGATGACTTTGGTTTTTTATGGTAGGGATGATTGTTAGTGATTTGGCCTGTAAGTGTGTTGTTGCTCATAGTTTGATAGGAGGACCTGTTTTAAATAAAAAATTGATTAATAATGACAAATTAACGATAATAATATTACTTAAGTGCCATTGAGTCCCTAGATGTAATTAAATTCGATACTCACCAACAATATATTGCGCATTTATAATAATAAAAATATTATAAATATTCTCTGTCAACGCGTCTTTTTTCTGCCACAGCCGAAATCTCACTGACTTCATAATTTTTTCGCTTTTCTCTCTCTCGTTTGGTAAACGTTCACTAAGCGTTCGGGGCTGACTTCGTTTTTCTACTTCGTGTTTGATCTCAACGACTAAGAGCGCCTGAACCGTTTCGCGATATGCCGACTTTTAGCCTTACGAATACCTGAGAAAAGAACGTGTGAGTTTTTCATGTGGAAAAATGTACTTATTTCATGCCAAAAAATTATTTAGTGACTATTTTCCTGAAATGTCATGCCACCAAATGTACTTATTTTGGTAAGCACATGCTGCAAAGTCCGACTGGGGTTCATACTTTGTATGTATGTATCGTGTCTTTAATTAATGTTAGTGTATGTGCTGCTTTTTTAGAATCTGGCGCAACAATTGAGAGTACATATGTCGAAAGAGATGAAATAAAGGATGCCATTCCGCCAACCGGGCTGCAGATACTGTTTCGCACTGAAACTATTCCTTCGAAGTCTAAGGTAAGTGAAAAATTATGTTAAGTTGAATATTTTATTAGTATTATTTATATTTTGATTGTTCAAATTTAATTTTTATTTTTTATTGTTTTCCAGTAAGGAATCGACGACGTGACGGTATGCATGCCATCGGTTGGATTGGCGTCTTCAAAGATCTCCAAAGTGACAAAGTGATATATGTATGTAATATCCGTTAAACTATAAAAACTGTTCTTAGTATTAAATATGTAAAACCCTTTGTATTTTCAGTTATAATAAATATAATTAAATAAAATTTAAATATTAGAATATTTTACTTAAATCCAAGAAGATCTATTCTTGAAATCGAGACTTTGTATACTAACTTTCAAGCAGATCTATGCTTGAAATCGAGACCATTCATGCTTACTTTTAAGTAGAGTTATTCTTGAATCCATGCTTACAACCAAGACGATCTTTGCTTGATATGAAGCCGATTTAATTTAAAACCAAGAATTTCCATCTCAAAAATTCATGCTTAATTTCATTATTTTCTGCTTGGATCCAAGAATATTCCGTCTTACCGTATTTTTGACATCAAAACTGCTTGATATCAAGCACGACCGGCTTGGTTTTTTCTCTGAGTGAAACATTATGGCGTGCCGTCCATTTTTCATACCAATTGCTATTCCAAATTGTTGTAACTATTCTCTGTTGATTTGTGTTGATTACATTGAATAACCTCAACTGAAATACAGATTTTAAAAATCCACTAAAAAAAAATTTGACAAAAAAATATAAGACTCTGACGGTTAAACTTAATTTTTGGGGTAAAGTAAAGGAACTTAACCTGGGGGGGGGTGGGGTATTGGATTTTGATACAGAAAAAAACAATAAAATATAGACTTTTCTTCTGCTCTCTACAAAATATTTTTTGGTTGTTGGTTAAAAAATACATCAAAAAAAAGGGAAACACGTGGAACTTTATTTTAAATTTTATTGATCAAAGTGGAAAATATTATCAAGAAAGTTGGAAAGTTGTGGAATTTGAGGGCAAAAAGGTACGTTGTGGTCTTAGTGAAAATATTAGATGCTTATGCTAGTCAACATTTCATATAGGATCACGTGGTGGGGGTTACACCCCTCTCCAGGGGGTGGTTTTGGGTTAAATCTTGCCGAGAAAGACCTCCGGCCCAGTCTACACGAGTCGCCCTCCAACCCCCACGCTTGCAGATCAGACCCTCCAGCAAAAGCTGACACCTAACATCTACATCATTTACACCATTACCTATTGGAGAAGTTGTCGTCGAGGAGATTTTACTAAGTCATCAATATAGATATGCCACTCTAAATGATGGAGTTTAAGCCGGCGTAACTAAAGCTAATCTTAATCATATGCCTCAGCAAGTCATCCAAGTAATCTTTAAAAGTTAGATTCGGTGCTGTCTATGTGAATGATCGTGTGCAGTTAATTCTTTATCTCTTTTTCTTTTTTTTTCAAAAGACAAAAATATGTTGAAAATTTATCTTAAATTTAACTTTTTTTTTTTTTTTGACCTCCTTTAATGATAATAACTTATAAATGGGCATTTAATAATTCCTTAAAATTAGTTTAAGTAAAGTAAATATCTTTAATTAGTAGAGTAACGTTTCCTATAATTTGCTGAACAATATGAGTCTGGTAGCCAATGGAGAATAATCCCACATATATATATATCTAATTATAACTTCCCTCTAATAGCACAACGATATCATCTGCGTCATCTTGGGCCCAACGATTACAGCGATGAGCAAAAATGCTTAAATAATTTGTGAGAACTTGTAATATACAATGGTAAATTGCGTCTTTTGGGTATCCCTGGTTTTCTACAATTGACTCTCTTAAATGAATGTAACTGAAGTTGAATTGTTTTCTTGAATCATTTATTGAATAGTAATAGTAACTATAATATTTTTTTCTGTATTACCTTTAATTTTTTTATTTTTTCTTGCACTAATAATAGTCAGTATGATTAAGCTCAATATATTTATAATTAAAACATGAATGGTCACTACGAATTAAAATGAATTCTTAACATGATTTGATGGTCTGTCTAGTACTCGTGCACAACTCTCACAAAATGATATAAAGGGGTAAAATTCTTTACTATAGGGACAACGTAAAAATGGTTAGAACGTTTGTCAAGGTCGGAAGGTAAAGATGAGGGACATATAACAACTAAGTTCCCTCTATCAGGTATTATCTCCCCACGAGAGTCCGTTTATTAATTAGTCTTGATTGTTTTCTCATTATTTTGATATTTGGTTGTTTTCAAATTCGCGCATTATTAACTTAGTCGTGCTATTAAATGATATCTTAGCGAGTAACAGCAGCTAAAATTGACAGGGCCCGAGCTGTACACTACAATATTTTACTTTAAAATAGAAATTTTATTAGTTTTATAAAGCAGTTCCTGATACAAAAATGCCTATAAACCCCAAACCACCACTTCCGTCTATTTTTAGATCATTTTTCTAGCCCATATAAATTGATTTGTGGGTCAGTCTACAAATGGTACTTCATATCGCGTTTCTTCAGCTGTCGAGTACCATCTCTTAGGGGCAAGCAATAGCCCATTATACCATCATAAACAACGATTTTAACAAAAATGTACAGTGCGCTTTTAAAGATATTCAAGAATGAAGGTTTTTTTAGGTTTTCAAAAAACTTGTCCACATCTGCTGAATTATGGAAAATTTTATCTTAAACCGTTAAAAACCAAGTTAAAATTGTTGTCGTTGTGAGTTGCAAGTACAAATAAAAAAAACAACGAGTTCCTGCAAAAAACGTGGTAAGTTATAGAGGTCCCTATTATCGTAATTAATGGGTCTTACGAACTGTGTAATCATTAAAGATTTTAAAAAAGTCTTTTCTTATTCAAAAGTTACGATTCTTAAATCGAAAAAAAGTCGGACGGCCGAAGAATGAGCACTTTTCAGAAAAAAAACTAAAAAAATAATAAAGATTAATGCAAATGCAATAATTTTTAAGTTCAATTGTATATATTGAATTAGCTGAACTAATCCACAGTTTAGGGGACGAAAACCTTACGGTGAGATGGTTCAGACGGAAGGCCATTGCCATTTATTTACAGCTTGCCTTTCAAAGTCTATGAAAGAAAGGAAAATGAATTAAATTTACCCACATTTCTTGAACCATTTATAGTTCTGTAATTACTACACCAACAGCCCCTTGACAAATAGTTACAGCTACAAAAATGGAAGCCTAAACAGATGGCTACAATTACCACGACATACTTGCACGCGAGATACTCGTACAGATGGCTGGCAAAGTGTTTTCTCGCCAAACAAGTTCCAGATTGCATCTTAATCTTTTGCCTTGGCCCCAGGCCCGTACATATTCTTTCAGGCAATAAAAGTTTCTGAGCAATAAATCTGCAAGTTTCTGGAGCGAGACTCGAGAACTGGCGATGGGTAAAACATCTGCAGTTTGGCGATGCACACAAATTGCCAAAGAGTTGAGTTGGTGCGGACAAAACAGGTGGACCGAGTGGGATTTTATGTCTTGCAGGTCACTGATTCACTTGGCCTCCATTATCAATAAGGAATAGGACGACTGATTCCTGGGACACAGGCAAAAGTGTTGACGCATACAAATTGTGCATTAGTGAAAAACTTCGCTGCTTTCGGCGCATTAAGTTGCAAAGGCATCGCCCGGGGGTAAAAGGGGAAGTGAAAATCTGCGAGAGCATCCGCCGGGCATTTGCATAAATGCAATTTAAAATCTGAATTATTCATGAGGCCCCCGCGCCATTTTGGCCATTTGTCTGAATGACCACTTGTGGCTTGCTTTTGGTCCACCATTTGAAACTCCACTCAGTGTGCAGACTGCAGTCCCAATTCCCCTTCCGACATTATATATATATATATCTAAAGTGTTTTTTTTTGTATGTCGCTTGCATGTGACAACTTAATGGTTTCCGTTATTTGAAAGCAAAAGCATCGAAAATTGCTGATGTCAAATTGTCGATAAGGATTAACTCTTCCGTTTGTGTACATTTAACATTAGCAGCAGTCCACATTTGATTTGGCTTTGGCGACTGTGCTGGCCAGTCGGAGATGGAGTGATGTTTATTTTAGATTTAGAAAATTACTACATTCAACTGTATGTTCAATTTATTGCGCAAACAGCATGGGGGTGGCGCGGGGTTTAGAGTCTCTTTGCCAGTTTTTGATGTGCTCAAGGCACTTAGATTCGGTTTAGAGCCAACCAAAATCCACTAAAAAATTGTCATAAGCTTTGATCTTTTGCATAATTAAAAACTAATCGGCACCGAATTTGTTTCCCCTTTTATTTGGTATACCACTAAAAGGAATTGCAAATTGCATGTGTAATTATTGCTGGCTCAACGTTCTAGACTCGTTAAGAGACGTGACTGTAGAAAGAATTTCTTCTTCTGCGCGCTTATTATAATGCCATTTACAATTCTCTTTCATTTTCTTTTCTAATTTAACAAAATTAGCAAATAAAAAAAGTTTTTCCGCAAAATTACACAAATGTAATTCAAATGCCACGAGCCAGCCCCCCCAACCTCCCCAGCGCGCGCATCCAAATGGTAAAAGTCAAAAGCCCCAGCACCCATTATGGCAGGCAGGCAGGCAGGCAGTCCGTGGCGACCGTGCTGAGGTAGGGCGAAAGGCCAGCACTCATTTTCAGCGAAAACTTTTGGAAATTGTATGATAATTTAAATATACAAACAAATTGTGTGGCACTTTCAATAAAACTTTTGCCATTTCTTGTGCCTCGGTGCCATTTGGACTGGGCGTTGAGTTATTAGCGTATTAAGTGTGAAAATTGGTGTATTTCACTGCTGACACTTATAGAGTGGAAATTGTTTTCTATTTTCTTTTGTTGCTCGCTCAAGTGTCTGTCACATAGGACCATGATTGATGGAACCGACAATGCGGCACACATGGAAAACCCAAAACCCCAAGCCAAGCCCCATGTCAATGCCTCAATCTCGATGCGATGTTTGCAGCACAATTTTCGAGGGCTGTCAACTTCAAAAACAGAAATGCCACATTTGCATGACAGCTCAATTCGTGAAATATTCGCTGGATCAGAATGTGTCCGCGTGTGTGTGGGCTGTGAGTTAGACGTGGAGAGCAAAAAATTCGTGAATTCTCACTTTTACATTGCAACTGTTTTTGGTTGTAGCAGGTAAGCAAGGTATATTAGACTTCAGTTGAAGGCTTAAAAGTTCAGCTGGTGGAGAGCAGAGAGCTGCAAAAATCACTTTTTCTTGACTGACTCATAAACAAAAAATGTTATTCCTGTTTAATCAATCAACAAAACTCAGCGTTGAACATATTCAGCTCATACCTGGTGTTCCTGGTGATAAGGTGTTCAATATTTAATTGGACTAAAACCGGTTTCAAACCATTGTTCAATTATTATTTTAGCTTTTTATTTATTTATTTGGTTAGCAATGATCTCCTGACTTAAACTAACAGATGAAGGTAGAACATAAACGAATAGGAAAAATAAACATAGGAAGGTAGAACATAAAGGAATAGGAAAAATAATAGATTTACAAGTTTCGTGATCCAAGGTGCTGATAAATTTCACTAAAAATAAAGAATGATTTTTCAAATGAAAAAATAAAATATGTGGAATTATAAAAAGAGCATAAACGCGAAAAGGTTCATGTATTTGGACCTGCAGTATGACAAACCTAGTGGCCGGAATGAACGAGTGAACATCGAGCACAAATGTGACATCATTGAATATTCTGCGCTGAGACAAAGACCGAAGATCGATGAATTTTATTCTAGATCGGTAGGGGCTGTAAAAAATTTTCAGAGTCCCAACTCAGATTGCGATGAGCGGAAATTAGAAGTTGTCTCTGAACAGATTCGATTAGCGATTGCAGCTCTATATCCTGAGAGTATTATTCCAAAAAAGGACATACTAAGGATATGTAAAATGTTTTATTTCTGACCAAAAAGTAATTTAAAATCTTTTATATGTGAGATACGTTCGCAGACATGATTTTCTAAAGAATAGGAGGCAAGACAAAGTCACAGTTTGGCATTTAATTCTTAATGGCTTAAGAAAAATTTTAACTCCACTTTTCCAGTTCATTAATGGGTAGGTGAAGGAAATAATACTCGATGTTTACGTTTAGATGATAATAAAACGAGATCCAGTTCATTAAGATACAGTTTTCATAGAGGATAGAAAACATCTGTTTGCAACCTCCATTGAAAAATGTGATTTATCAGTGATGAAAACTGCGATCTCAGCTATACTGAGTAGGACGTATGAGGTTGCTAAACAGAACTTGAAATTTGATATTATGTAGTACGATATTTTACCCGTTAAAGTGCATTTTCCACACCCAACTCAACCGTTTCAAATGTAGTTCAAAGCAATAGCTCAGAAATAAATTAAGCAATGAAACTAAATTTTGGTGTACAGTGGATCAAAACCATACATAGCGCAATGGTTTTACATTTTGCTGTGTTCGGTGGAGTTGGAAATTTTACAGGTTCAAGATTGGTTCCAAACCCGATTGAACAGGTTTAATAGTAGTCCTTAGCGTTATCTTACAAATTATTTGAGCAATGAACTAAACCTTGGTCTGTTGGTTGGTTATATGGTGTTAGATATTTATCTGGTTCAGTACTGGTTTCGAACCGGTTCAAAGCCATATTTAACCCATTACCGCCGACGGGTGCGAAAACGCTCCAAGAAGGAGGTATTTTTGAAATTTCACTGAAATTGTTTCGTAATTGGTATCGTTTTTCTGTCTTTTGGTATGGATAAAAGATAGATGGGCTTACATACTTGGCCTGGACTGTTATTTCATACGACGCCATCTACTTGATGATGAACCCAATAAAGGGTGCATGCTTTACAACTTGCAAAAAAATGACCTAATATACAGTAAAAACATTTAGAAAAAAATATTTAAAAAAATATATAATCATAGAGATCGGTAGCCCCCTGCTCTATATTAAACTCCTTAAAAATTCAAATTTGTGCATATAAAGCTCTTTGCACAGGTACATGCTGAGCGATTTCGCACCCGTCGGCGCTAATGAGTACATTTTTACTAAGAAAAACTTTTTTTGGTTATACAGGGTTGCCCATATTCGACGGACCCATCTGGCAACGCCATAACTTTTGACAGAGATGTCAGATCGCTTAATGACATACCGCGTTTGAAGCGTCAGTCCAAGCAGATTTTTACCATGGAACAATACACGCCACGCGAGCGCTCTGAAATAGTTGAAATTTACATTCAACAGAACAAGCCAATTGTGAAAACTCAACGTGCTTTTAAAAAATTTAAAAAATGTGAACGAAATGTTTGAATGGGACCGTAAATAAGCAAAATTGCCGTATTTACGCCACTGAAAATCCTCAGGAGATTCAAGAAGTGCCTCTTCATGACGAAAAAGTCACAGTTTGGTGCGGCGTTAGTGCGAAAACGGTCATTGGGCCGTTTTTCTTCCAAAATGAAAATGGCCATGCTGGTACCATCAACCAGGAGCGTTATCGCGACATGATGACCAATTTTGTGATGCCAATTATTCGTCGAAAGCGTATGGGGCAGTTCTGGTTTCAACAAGACGGCGCTCCACCGCACACAAGTCGCATAACAATCGATTTTCTGAAGAAATTGTTTCCGGGCCGTTTGATGTCGAAAAGTGGTGATTTGGACTGGCCACCGCGTTCGCCCGATTTGACGCCGCCTGACTTCTTCTTGTGGGGATATTTGAAGTCAAAGGTTTACGTTAACAAGCCAAGGACCGTAGAAGAGCTCAAGGACAACATTCGTGAAGAAATAGCCGCTATTCCGGCCGAAATGTTGGCGAAATCGATGGAAAATGCTGCAAAAAGGGCACAATACGCCATCAACGCCAGAGGCGGCCATTTGAGAGATATCATATTCAAAAATTGATGTAAACAAATCTACTTGGAACAAATTAAATGATTAAGATTGCCAACCGCCAAATTTTTATTTTTTTCTTTGATTTTTTTAAAAAAAACATGGGTCCGTCGAATATGGGCAACCCTGTACATATGTGCGAACGCTAAAGAAGCGCTCCCAATGAAATCCACTACCACATCGTTTACTCTCTGGCATTTCGGTGACTTTAGCGAATTCACAAGCTAACGCGTGCCACGTGCAGAGCCACTACCAGATCGTCTGCACTTGTCGCATGCTGTGAGTTACTTCGAGAAGGAAAGGTTTATCAGTTCGTGAAGTGGAACTTATAATTGAGAACGAATGGTCTTGTGATGTTAAAATCGAGCCACAAAAACAATTTTCGAACACACCCTTTGCCGCCGGATGATGTGGACGACATGAAAGAAGCTGTCCCGGACGACCTGATGTTATATGATGATGTTGGACCTAACAAAACTGATGGTGGCTTGGAAAGAGTGCCCGAAATTTGTGGTTCCGTCGAAATGCACGTTTATCACCCGGACGCCTACAACGACAACGACGACAATTATTTCGATTCTGCAATGGTCAATGCTTGGAAGCTCTTTTGCGACATTCGTAGTCACCAGCGGAAAAACGGAACGAAAAAGGCTCCATGGCCCCATTTTGAATTGCTAAAAAAGATGGGAAAATTCGAATTCCGCAACATTGTGACCGATTCGTTGCTGCAAAGTGAGGTAGTTGCATATCATCGTGGTCCCAAAACTCAAGACACAGCAGCTCAAAAACGATTTAAACTAGATAATGTTGGCCACAACATTGAAAAGGGTACAAAACGCATTCGTTGCATCTACTATTGTGCCAAATGCAAAGGAGCAGTGCATCCGAAATGTTTAATAGAATAGCATAAATAATTTAAATTTAAACTTCAATTTAATCCATGTATTTTCCTTTTCAATACAATTATTTCAACCTTTCTCCTTTTCCACTAATAATATTGTTTTCATTAACGCCGACGGTTGCGAAAACGCACCACCCCCTGCACAGACTATGGGTAGAGATAGGAGGCTGAATTTTGGTGCGCGGAATATGAGTGCCATTATGGCATTCCCCACTAAGTTTAGACCTTCTTCTCCCACAAACAAGGGAGCCGGCGTTAATGGGTTAAAATTTTGTTTGGCTGTGATGTTTTATGAGGGTGCAGATATTCGCTAAAAGACAAATTCGAATCTAATGGTCCCCAGTGTTAGCAGAGCTTCCACTCGATATCGGAGCTAATTAAGTTCAAGGCCCAGGGCCGTTTGAGTCAAGCTAATGAACTGACAGCTTACAAAAACCTTGTGTGGTCGGCCGAAGAAAGTTCGCCATATTGCTATTGAAATCTAACAGCGCACAGACGCATTGCTTAGATAAAAGTTTTCTCGACAAACCATTTTTAGCATTATCATATAGCCGTGGCTTTATATCTGAAGATCAATAAAACAGGTTTAACCAACCCTGATTTAATAATTAATAATAATAAAAAGGCAGCAGCAAGTGACATACTCAACAAGTGTTTGCTACGGCCATGGTACGTGTATACCTCAGAAAAATTCTTAAACAACCCGTTGAAAAGGAGTACTTTCTTGAACCGTGAACAGCGGGTGTCATATTATGAACATTTTGGGCTAACTTTATAACGGCTTGGGCATGATTTAAACATTTTGTGCTCGCAAAATAAACGCTGAAAAAAATGTTTTTAAATGATATTCTTTTTTTCAAAAGTAAATTTATTTAACATTTTATAATTAATTAATTCTCTCTGTGACTTCCCTTTTTTTTTATTTATTGACTTTGTCTTCTTTCTCTGGGATCGAACTCCTAACTTCGCCTGTAGTGCAAGAGTCGGCGTCGCTACCATCTGCTACCGCCTCGCTCGGCATTGCGGCGAACTGCGTTTTAAGGCAAAGTCAAAGCTCACCAAATGACTGAGCTTTTCGTTAAGGCATTGCATTGAATGTTTTTCTTGAGTGGAAAAACCGCTCGAGTCCGTGTTCCGAAGATTTTTCTGTTTTTGCTTTTGTTTTTTCTTTTTTTTTTATAATATTAATAATTATTCTAGAATGTAAAAAACATTTCTCAATGCGCCTTTTCGCGTTTTTGTTGTGCCAGTTTAGTAAGAAAGCTTTTTAGTGGTGCTGTTTCGTGAACGTCGGGTTTTGTCTTGTTGAACGATAATTCACGAACGAGATCGTTCAAATAGGAGCACACTTGTGCGGGTTTTGGTCGTTTTTTCTTAGTGTATAGTATAAGTGAGATGGACTGTTAACCCCTCATTTTGTCCAGAGCCTTCTACGGGTTCCGATGTGTGCTGAGCCACCTAGGATCCTTGAAGCTACTGGCACAATAACCTTTGTTTAGCCTTTAATTGGCTTCGCTACGTTTTTGTTGCCCCCAAGTTTTGGCAGACGTCTTCAGCGGCAGCACTTACATAACCATAGTGGGTTTCTGTGACCTCTGTTGGTTCATCTCGCAGCCGCCGCAGCTCTGACATCCCCCCATCTGTAACGCAACTATACTGCGCGGACATCTATCGCGGCCTTAAACGCCCTTATTGTTCCTGCCGAGAACTCCATCGGCTATTGTTATCATTGTGCCATTTCTTCCTAATGGCTAGGCTAAGTAGTTAATTAAAGTTGATCATTTGCTATGCAGTTTAATGCCCTTTATCAACTTTAACTAATTTTTGCCTTTGCCTGCGACTAGGGTATAATGGTTTGGGAGATTAGCCAAGACGATATCTAATACCTACATATCATGCCTTTCATCATTCCCACAACAGTTCTATTTAGCTGCGATGGACTCATGCGTAAGTACGGCATAGCCGTGACAAAATTGTAAGAAGTTCTAAAAATAGAACCAAGTCATATGTGTGTATTTGATATTGTTGTTTTGGTACCGACTCTTTCTCCCTTGTCTTTAAATTCGTAAACACCGACTGGATGGTGATATTGTTTAATGCGTTGATCACCGGCAATCAGTAAAATTCTACCTTTTAGGATCGCTATCCGTTTATATTTTGATCAGGACATTCGCCACAACTAAAGGCACCTAAGCGTTGCTGTTTATCTTTTGGTTGTTGTAAGCATAAAATTGTAAAATTAAATTACTGACTAGTGGCCGCACTGAGAGCATGAAATGAATTGCATTACGAGTACTTCTAACTATTTTGAATATTATATGAATTGAATATGAACTAATTGTTTTCTCCTTGGGGCACCAATGATCTGATCGCCGCTTCAACCATAAAAAGTTAGAGTGTAGTTAGTGCAGTTAGGGTGGGTAAAGAGAGAAGGACACAAGACCCCGTCCTTCGCATTAGTACACTTGCTTCCTGAATGTGGTTATTCCCTCTAAGTCTGTCAATCTTTAGTTATGTGAAGCTTGCGTTGTTCCAGAAGCAAAAACCCACGCCCAGGCCCTGAGCACAGCCCCCAAGCTTAGACAGAGCTGCTTCTGAGCCGTAGGCCAATTTGTTCGCGTTCGTCCAGTAACACAGCGTTATACATATTATTGGATCAATATCTGTTCCACACAAGATTAAGCCAGATCCAAGGTGAAAACCGACTTCCAAGCGGTCCAATTTTAATTATAATCTCTACGAAGGAGGTAAGAGTTATTTTTCACATTTTTATGATTGAAACCTTTAAGTTTGTTTTAATGTTAAAGACCCGAACGAAGCCGCTAGTAACTCTGATATTAAATTTGACAATTCAACTTGTTTTCTCATATAAACCTTACAGACTGCAAGATTTGCTTTTACACGTGGATCAAAAGCAGAGAATACGTCCAATTGAATTAAGATATGACCCAAAGGGTTCGGGAACAATTCAAATCCCTGATAAGATCGTTTGTAGTACAAAGGGAAGGGAATAGAGATTTACTTAGACTTAAGTCTGGTTTGCTTTTTTGGTTTTTTTAATAAAAACGAGAGCATAAGTTAAAGTCGGCCCTAACCGACCTAAGTATACCCGTTACTCATTTGAAGAAATGTTAAATAGCGTTCTTATGTTCCCACATCCGAAAAGTATGCAACATTTTTTAACTCATCTATGGCAAAAATTTGAAACAAACTTGATCTGCGCGTAGACAAGAGACTACATGTCAAACTTGGTTGCTCTAGCTCCTCTAGTCTCTGAAATCACGGTGCTTATACACACAAACGGACAAGGCTATATCGACTCGACAGTTGATGCTGATCATTGAACAAGAATATATATACTTTATATGGTCGGAAATGATTCCTTCTGCCTGTTATATACATTTGCACGACTTTAGTCAACCCTTTTTACTCTAAGAAACGGGTATAAAACAAACGTGAGGCAACGTCAAACATGTTCAGTAAGGTTTGCCATTTCACCATGAATAGACTAACAAACTCACGCGAAACCATGGACCAATTGACCGGCGAGTTTAGTGACTTACAGCATTTAGAAATAACCGAACTTACTTCTCTAGCTGGTGATCATTTAATGTTAAACATAATCCGATCTTAGATAGTCCTACATGCAGGGTATCGCCGTAGTCTTGATTATGTTGCCGCACACATTTGCTACTTGATTTATTTAACATTCTGCAGGTGCGCTATCCATGCCAAAAAAAAAAGCACAAATGGCTGGCTGTCCATCTGCCCCGGAGTGTATGTGGGCATTTGTAATAAATATTTGACGCACCAACTTTTTTACGGCCCTTCACTGCAGTGGAAACGTTGCCAAGCCGCACTTAAAATGGCAATTTTCGCCAACCAAAACCACAATTAATACGCCGTCGTGGCGGTGTCCGGGCGGGGTTCGTGCTTGTGTTCGGGCCTGTGTGTCCATCTGTCAGCCAACTGCATTGCCACTTCGGCTACGGCCAATGCAATCATTCGATTCGTATCCGCAATATCAGCGATGACCTCAAAATCAACATGGCAGGCCGTCGCTTGGCCAACCAATTTATTTGTTGACCCGTGGGCAATGCAGTCAATTTTCCTCCGACCGCTGACTGACTGCGAAGTTCATGCACAGAGTACTTGGCTTCCAATCTGTGCCAGAAATAAACCTTTGAGTCGCCATTTTTACGTTCGACTGCGGAAGACCACAAAATAATGACAGGAAATTATCTCACAGAATATGGTCTGTTCTTTGGCGACTGCCATTGGCTGAGTTCCAAAACAATTTCACTCTGTTGTGATTTCCAGCTCTTGACTCTCGGACTCGACTCGACCCTTGTGCCATCTGCAGATGTTGACTGGGATAGCTGCTTTATTGGATTTTTGTAATCTGTTTTGTAGGCCTCAAAAAGAGCAAAGAGATTCATATGGACTTTCACTTTGTTCTTTTGCAGACATTTTTAATTGAAAATCAGGGGGTGAGGCAGAGGATGGCCCCAAAGTTGGTGTCATAACTTTTTACACCTGAAGTGACGTTCAAAGAAATCGCTGGCAAGTTTTGTAAATTTATATTAGAGCAAAAAAAAATTAAAAAATTTAAAACACTTTGTCGAAAGTTTTGTTTTTTTCTTTCAAGTTTTTTTTTGGTTGTCTTCTTACAAAAGTTTTGTTATTTTTTATTCAGTTTTTTCACCCCCTTTTATGATCAACTAATTTGCAAAGTTTCAGGACAAAGCATAGAGTATGGCAATGAATGTTGTTGAATGATAATTTCGGGCAGCAATTTTAGTCTGATTTATAACTTTATTTACTTTTATTTTCCACAAACTCTTTGCTGAATTATAAATGCAAAAACCACACGGAGTATTGCTTAGCAGAAAGACAGCAGAGATTGCCCTCGTTTTTTATTAGAAAGAGGTTCATGTTCAATCATCATGAAATTCAACTCAGCGAACGCTTTGGTAACCCCTCTGAGACGCACTAATGCAGGGAAAAATCAATCAAATGGAAATAATAGACCCTTCGACAACAACTTCGTCCTAACTAAATGATGCTAATCGGATTTGAAAATGAGTCAGTGAGGAGAGAGTATCACAAACCACAATCCCAAATATCCTTGAATGGGTGCAAAGAAAGGGCGGCGCTGGCCAAAAGTGGGCTTGGCTCACACACACTCACTCGCACTCTTAAGGGTCTCCTTTGGTTACTGTAAACAAGGCAGGCAACCGCAGGGAAATGGACAACATCCCCAGTGTTTGTTCGGCTCGTCATTCAATACGAAATAAATTCCAAGTGATGCGTCTCGATTTGATATTCATTTATGCGCCTCAAAGATAAGCACTAAATAAATAAACCCCCCCATTCTCGTTGTCTGAGGCTGAGTGAGAAAATGTAAATAAATGACTGGAAAAATATGGTAAAAATCGAAGGCTAACGCCAATGGCGATTCGTATGGAAATGAAATGACAGCAAGCCAAACTGTAAATTGTTCACAGGCTGCTTTAAATTACGACTGTCAATCGAATCGACAATAGGGAAACCAGGCTAAGCCATTGGTTATGTGGTGTATGGCGATGAGGGCGTGAGTCACGAACATGTTAGTTTGGTTCCGTACTTCACCGTCTACAGCGATTTGAGGACTAGTCGTTCCTTCGATTTTGATGATAAGGGAAAAAAGGGAAACGAGTACGCGTGGTCTTATGATGTCTCACGAAACTCAATCGGTCGGATTATGACCAACGCAGCTTCACTCAGCCAAAGAAAAATATCAAAATATAGCTGACGTCGTTCCCGCAGTATAGATTCTCCAACTTCCTATCACGGTTCACCAAAGTAGAAGGAGAATGAGCAACTACGTTTGAATAGTTCACTGTCTGGAAGTGGTCCTAAATCAGGACAGAACTCTGGTGAATTATGTGGAAATGCTAAAAACTTTCGTGTAAAGTTTCAATGTGCAAATAGAGAACTAGCAGGATCTGCGTTGAAATGGCGAGGGGGGAGCGACTACGTCAGCTCTGCCCAAATGGAATTCACCGCTCACGCATACTGTAGATCGCTTGCTATTCGTATAGGCGGTACAAAGATGCTTTCCCTGGTTCAGTTCAAAATTGGAGTTCGAGCATTTCAAGGGTGAGCTGAAACGAGCTTTGGAGTTTAAAGAGCCCGTAATTTTTCGATTAAGGAACGAAATTTTTGATTCAAGAGCGTTTCTTAAAATCTCTTATACTTGAAATCCACAATTTTTTGGATAATTTAGGCACAAATCGATTTATACAGGGTGGTCCATCTAATGTTTGGAATTTGAATAATTTGACTTTAAAAACGTCAAATGTCATTCGAAAAGCGTCTAAAATTTAATAAAAACTTTGACATTTACGAAATGGGTGGCTATTCGCTTGAAGAAAGTTGATAATTATTAAAAACATATTTCCAAAGTGGTGAGCCCGACCAATTTGCGAAATAAAAAATTTAACAAAAAAAACTAAATTTGTAGATCAATTCGTGAAGCGAGTTCGAGAATGTTGGTGGATAATCCAACCCGAGTACGTATCCGTCCGGTGCGCTCGACCGAAAACATTGCCAAGTCAGCCGTGGTGGTCATTTGACCGAAATTGTTTTTCATTAATAAATGACATGAACCAATCCTTCCAATAAATGTTCAACCTTTGAAATACATTGAGCCGATTTTTTTTTATTGCAAATTAAATTCCAAATTTTCAATGGACCACCCTGTAGCTTGATACAGGTCATTTTTAGAAACAGTTATGTATTTTAAGTGCTTAGATTAAAAAGAATGCTTAAATAATAAACTTTAGTACTGATATTTGAACCTGCCCTTTACCCTGTTTATACACACAAAAAATATCATAATAAAGTAAGCTAACTGTATATATTAAACAATAATATATTTGAACTGGATAAAGACAGTCAGACATTCACTTTCCATTTTTGGAGCAAATTAAACTTAAAATTAATTTAGCGCCTAAAAAAATTCTAAATATAATTATCTATCTTCTAAAACTAGCACAGATATGTTCTTAAATATTTTTAAATACCATCTTTGTCTGCCTTCAGATCACTCCCGAATCTCGAATCCATTTTGAGTTATTCTTGATTCCCTATTCAGAGAAAGTAAACTCCGGGAAAGAATACTCGCAAAGTTTTAGGTTAATCGGGATAAAGTTTATACCGTTTTCTACTAAAATTTTTCACTGTGTTTTGTTTTTAATAGTACTTAAATTTAGTACGAAACATGCTTGAATCGAAATTATGTTATTAAAATGAGAACAAACTTGCTAAGCTTACGAATTTTTTATAGAAGAAAACGCGTTCTTAATTCTTTCTTTCTTTATTGGCTAATCATCCTAACGCTACAAACATTATACTTATAATTTAGAGCGCTAGTCACAAAAGTTAATAAGTTGTATGATAAAACATTTATAGTCCCTACTTAAATACTATCTGTAAACTTAGATTTAATACACATACGGTCACCTTCACCAGCTATTGGCGCCAGCTGTGAACTAATCTAGCCATGAGAAGCAAATTCTCTCAAACTTTGCCGTTAGGATTCGGCGTTAATCCGAACTGTAGGTCCCTTTCTCTTGTGCGAAAAATTTATAGCACGCACGCCAAGAGATTGAGAGAAGCTTGGCTTGGCATTTTTACATTTTACTATGCTTTACATATAATAAACATTAATAATTAAAAATATTTTATTTATTTATATACTTGTGGTTTTAATGGTTTGTGGTTCGTAGGTGTGATTCTAACTTAGTCCTAAATTGCGTGGCGTTTCTTATAGTCCTAATTTCATGTGGTAGTCGGTTACAACAGCATAGATAAAAAAGTGTTTTTCTGATAACACTAGTTTACAGCGAAAAAGACCCATTTCTACTGAAATTTTTTTTGGTGTAGTTTGGAATGGTGATCTTAAAAATCGATTTTGAACATTTTTTTCATGGCTCCGTATTTGAAATATGATTTTTTTCACTTTTTTCGTAGGTGTTCTTGCATTTTAAGTCATATCTGACTTCATAATTTTCAGATAGAGTCAAGCAAGATATGAATCGAAAGGCAATTGATCTGTCAGTAATTGCGTAAAACATTGTTTTTAAATCGGCTTAGTAGTTTGGATACAATACACAAAAAAATTTCAAAAATTCAATTTTTTGCTCAAAAATGCAAGAAATTTCATTTTTAAACGCATAGAAAAATATAAAAAAATCCAAAAAATTGTTTTTATTTTTTCTACTAAAGAATCGCACTCCTACGAAGAAAACCAGTTAACGATTATCAAAATCTATGAACAAACACAGGAGCTGTGAGCAATTTAGTGCAAAACATTGTGGTATTTTCGTGATTATTCAAACATAAATTTTCCTTTGCTTCGACTTTTGTTCGGTTCTTGATTAAAATTTTTGATCTGGCTTTTCGCTAACTTCATAAAGTGACCAAACGACGAAGAAAAATACAAGTTTATTTTTTGTGAACAAACAAAATACTCAAATTTGACTGTTAGTTCTTCTACTCAATTTGATCCATCTTCGGTACGTGTGACACGATTTTCCTCGCCAATACCTTATTTTCTTTCTAAAAATGCGATTCTCTATTGCGATTTTCTATTGTAATTGAAACGTGCTATATTATTAAATGCTACCTGAAGCTTTCTTTGGCTCTTTCTATCTCAATTGTTGAACACTTTAAGTCCATAAAAAACAACAGAAGTAAGCAAAGTTTTCGCTATCAGCCACCGAATTCTGACTGATAGAAAGTTCATGATCAGATATTGATTTCTGAGGATTCCGTACATTTTGCCTGTGGCTCTGATAATATGGTATTTCCATGTTAGAGATGTATTAAATGTAAAATATAAATTGCTGGCTTGCTCGACATACTCTATTGGAGTGTTATTAATTGTTAGCCATGGCAAGTTGTCAGTTTTAACATTTTTTTGCTGATGACCAAAAATTTTGACGAGCTTGGGTTTAGTCCAAGCACCTTTCTTTCAGCCCAATCACGTATTTTATCTATTTCACTATTGCACACTTGGACACATTCATTTATTTTGCACAAAGGTCTAAAAACATATAACTGAACATCGTCTGCGTACATATGAACATTACACTTTGACAATACACTTGGCAGGTCATTGACATATATTGAAAACAAAAGTGGTCCAAGCACCGATCCCTGCGGGACAACGCATTTTATAGGCGAGAAAAGTAAAGATTCTTTATGTGTGACTACAGATTGTCAGATATGACTGCGGAAATTTCACAGCTGTGTTTGAGAACATATACAATTGTTTGTTTTGTACACAAAATTTCGTGGTTAACCGTATCAAATGCTTTACTACCGTCCAAAAGAGTCAGAAATGTTATTTTGCCATTGTCAACCTGAGAACGAATATCCTCCGTAATGTTTATTATAGCTTCTACCTTTCCTAAATCCTGATTGATTACACTAGGGTTGTCATTATTTTATCGATATATCGATAAATCGATATTTTGTCGGACGATAAGGGTTATTCCGATATGATATTTTGTATGCCGATATTGGCGATTATCGATATTTTTATAAACGATATATCAGAAAAGTTACTATGGTAATTAGTGCAAATTATATGGCTAGCCTGATAAACCATTTGGTAATACAAGTTAAAATCGCAATTAAGAACTAATCATACACGTATGGATTCAGAAATACGCTGCAATATTAGGTGTCAGTGTTAGAATATTTTGAAGACATCGTCATGAACCCAATAGCTTATTGGAGAGCTAGTGCGGATGAATTGTTCGTGCTGTCTGAAAGTGCATTTCGATACTTTACTCTCTTTGCCTCAGCTTCGGCAAGCGTTTAAATTGTTTATATGTGAATAGCAAAATGTCTTCGGCCCCTGGGGGAATCAGGTGACAATCGCTGACTTACAGACACCCGAAGCAGAATGACTGGAGAACACATTAGGCAGGTTCTCTTAAATTCTTCACTTGATATTTTTTTAAGCATAACCTGTAAGTTTTTAAAGCCTATACTCAGATAATATACAAATTTAGTTCGTCACAATACTTAACATAAAAAAACACGTTTGAACTGCTTTGAAATCAAAAGAATTTTGAACAGAAGCCTTCTTTTACGAAGTAATGTGCCCAACTAAATTTGTATCTCTTTTGAGTACACGGTATTAAGGTTTAAAGAAAAAGAAACTCTGACTATTAATGTAATTTGAAAAAATGTACAGTGTAGTTTCAGAAAACTTTTGGAAACTGTTGAAAAGATTAGATATAACGGTCTCTAAAAATCGTCACTAGCAGTTTTATGTTATGCAGTTTAGTTTTCTTAAGCTTTAGAAAATAACGATAAAATCGATATATCAATGTATTTTGAAGGCGATATATCAAATATCGATTTTAAAAATTCGGATTTTTTATATTATCGATATTGATATTTTGAGACAACAGCCATTTTGTTCCAGCCTTATCGATGACAAATTTTGATCCAGTTTTTGATTTGTGCACTGATTCCAAAAACTGGTCTCGGTTTTTCTACATCAGCCTTGTTTTCAAGATATCGCGGAAAATTATTTTGCAGTATTTTTGGCTATTAAAAAATTATGGAGGTTACAATAAGTAAAAAAAAAGGTTTGAGTGTCGTTAGCACTCACGAGGCTTTGATGTGAAACATAAAATAATGCTTAGTTTAAGAGCATATTTTCAAATGAGAAGCTCTCTCAATGGAATATAAATAAGCAAGGGCACTCTTTCGAAAAAACAAGGAGTAGAAATACCAGCCTCAAGATCACTTGCTGCAGTGTTCTTTCATTTTTACAGGAAGTCTTGCCTATTCTGCGGATCCTTAGATAAGTAATGATGTTTCACCCAACCAGATAACACCAAGGTGAGATCCCAGATCCCACCAAGATCACACCCAGATCCCACAGCTAGATCCACTTAGATCCCACTCAGATCCTACCAGATCCCACTTAAATCCCGCCCAGATCCTACACAGATCCCACACAGATACCACCTAGATCCCACACAGATACCGCCCAGATCCCACCCTGATCCAACCCACATCCCAACCAGATCCCACTCAGGTCCCACATAAATCCCAAACAGATCCCACACAGTTCCCACTTATATCCAAACCAAATCCAACCAAGATCCCACCCAGATTCGGCCCGCATCCTATTTAGATTCTACCCTGATCCCATCCAGTTCCCATTTAAATCCCAACCAAATCTCATCCAGATCCCACTTAGATCCAGCCCAGATATTACCCAGATCTCACACAGAATCAACCTAGTTATATCCCGCTTAGGTCCCAACCAGATTCCACTGAGATCCTACCCAGGTCCCACTTAGATCCCGTCCAGATCTACTCCAGAACCCACCCAGTTGCCCCTCTTCAGCATCTTTCTTATATCTTCGCTTCCCCCCTCTGCCTATCCTCTTTTTTGTGTGTTTGCCGGGAAACTCCAGAAAACAACAACACAAAATATAAATGACGTCAGCGTCACGTGACGCTGAAATCAAATTTTACTCCTTCTAAAATCGTCCGTACCAAAATTAAAGATGTTTCACTTCAAAAATCTGTATTTATGAGCTCTAGTATAAGTCAGTAAATACACATTAACGCAGCCTAACAAAATCATGGGAGGCCTCAGATAATAGCAATTTTTTCAAACTTAATCGTCGTATACCAGCCATTTGGGGTGGTTAGATTTTAATTAAAACCACTTATAAGGTAGCCTAATGGATATTAGATGGTTTTGGACTTATTTTAGTTTTGACCTTTGCTTCCGTTGCGAAAGTGGAGTTGAGAATTCTCCTTTTCCTTGTACATCGTGAGTGAGCTTATTTCCGAATCACACTGCTCTCTCTTGTAATGTTTTGTTTTGTGTGTATGTATTTACGGACATATGCTGCCCGAAAATCAAAACATCATGAAATTGTTTTTCCAACATCATTTTGCTTGGAAAATTTTCCATTTTGCTGGGTTACATACTATTTCCTGACGTTTACAGAAGGGATATGAACAACATCCGGCGTTTTTTTGGGGGGGTGTGGAGGCTGCGGCGGCTGCGACCCATAATTTCTAGTAACATTTTACTACTCATTGCATTTGACCAAACAAGCCAACCAACCAGATACCCCTCCATCTGCTCCACCCCAGCCAACCAACCGATTTGGTTATTACAAACTCATATCTTGTGCTGCTGCCGCTGGCCTAACCAAAGTGACCGCAGGGCGGGTCTGACCAATTTCGGACGCTGCTGCTCGAAAAATGTTCCAAATTTGCATTTTATATTAACGGAAACAGTTGTTGGTTGCCTTTTGAAGCACACATGGGGCGCCTCCACTCACACAACTCTAAAGCAAATTTGACGCGTTTATGCTTGTAAATTAAACAAATTTGATTTTAAATATCTTTTGGCAAAAAGGCAAAATCATCGGAGCAGCAAAAGAGACCCTTGGAGCTGAGTAGATGTAGCAAATTATGCCCGGAGAAAGGAAATGTGAGAGATGAATTTATAAGAGGCTCATTTCCAACTTACGAGTATTTTATGCGGGTTTTGAACTTGAGGTCTGTTAATGTTAAGCACATATTGAAATAAGAGCAGGAGTAGGAGGAGGAGGAGTTGGGGAGAGACAACTTGATATGCTTGATTGGACACATGCGGATAGGTGAGAAGCATTCAAGCTGAGTTCAATTTCAATTTCCACTAAAATTAAATGATTTCTACACTTGATGCAACTTTTTGCACGTGTTGCAGCATGAAGAGAAAGGATTATGAGCTCATGTACCCATCCACCCACTTCATGCACAACAAAATCGAAAGAACTTTTCAATTTTCAACACTAAAGTCAAACATACTCGGCACATTGTTGGCTGGTTGGCTGACTGCTGGCTGCCTGGGCACTTAAAAGTCCATTAATGGCATTAAGTGGACATTGTGCGAGAGTTTTTAAACACATTCGCTTCAATGTTTGCCCATTGAAAGCATCTTTGAATTGTCCGGTTGAATTTAAGAATCAATTCAAAGCATAATTTTGACGGGCTCTTCACGTTGACTGTTTCGAGGATTATCGACAAAAAAAAAGTCTGACAATGGCTGGTAAAAGGACTCGTAGCCCGTTCAATTTTGCGCCGCTGGTTTTGAATTTACAGTTTTTGGCTGGGAATAAAACGCACGAATGCGTCGCGAAAACAAAAATGACAATGGAGGCAGGGCAACAAATTTTTGCTATTCCCAACAGCACTCCAACATCCGGCGGCCACTTTTTTTTTCTGCCCGGTTGACAAAAGTTTGCTCTACGCCATTGAAATTGTGACTCCATTTGAGATTTGTTGGCAAAAAAATATATACATGGAAGCTGACGATTCAATGGTGCAATGAATGGACTTTATGATACCCGATACTCAGAAGAATTTGTATAGAATGCACATTTATGATCTTTTACTACAGTATTTCTATGCAAACTAGTTTCTAAGTGTTAAAGAGTTTAAGTTAATTGCGTGAAATATGGGCCCAAGTATGTAATAGACCCAAACTTCCCATTAATACAATTTTTGGGTCGTTGGGTCAAAATTTAAAAATCCAGGAGAGCCAGGCTAAAAATTGAGATAATAATGATGAGCGAGAATAAAACGATTCAACCAGTTTATACCTACCTCATCCACATCATATCTATTTCATTTATAAGGGGTGTGCGTTGATTTAATTCTTTATACTATTTAAATCTTGTATTTAATAGTCAAATTTTTAATAAGTGATAGAAACAAATTATTTTTGATCAATTTTCGATCAGATGTAAGTGTCGTATGAGTATTTTTTTGGAAAACTTTACGGGTACGTCGAGCCTATTAGAATTTAATATACTTCTAATACATACTTTTGCATTTTTTAGTCGATGTGTACTCAAAACTGTTTGTGGGATATTGAAGCAAATAAATCAAAAAGTTTCCCTCATTTCATCAACTAAAACCCGAATTGGTAATCTTAAAGAGAGATGTTTCAGCAGCTTTAAGATTTGATTGCAAAAAAATTCAGAAAAATGTATGGAGATCTTTATCTATATAATTTACTGTTTAAAGATGATTTCATGTAAAGGCCTGTATCCAGCACTGCTGAAAATTCCTGTCAGGAATTGGCTATTTATTTATTGTGTGTGTGGAACACAACTAAATCAGTGTGACCATGCTCCTAACAGGTGGAAGGTCACTCTGATCAATCTGCTGTTAAGCACTGTTAACTATTCGAATTTAAATAAATTTAAAAAAATACAAATAATATTTTCTGGAGGAAGCATGTTGCTCGGAGTATGTGCTACACACTTTACACATGGGATGATAAACCGATGGCATGACACTTTGTAGTGTGTCCCGGATGGCACAAAACATCACAGCAGCATGTTGTTAACTGCATTACTTTATAATGCAATCTTCTCCAAAATAGTTTGACCTCTTGGTTGTTTGCCAAACAAATAAAGTCTCTCATCGTAGAATGACTAAATTCATTCGCATTTATATTAGGGATTTTGTGGCCGGTCACTACCTTTGTTTTGGTCGATGGGCGAACCGCTGGAACATAGCCAAAACCATACGAAAATTACTTAAGTGCGACTCCTAGGATCAAGAGTCCCATATATAGATGCCACGGTACCTTGGCATGTCTCTGGACCTCCGGTTGACCGGGAAAGTCCATGTGAATCGGGCAGTAGCTACGGCATTGGAGCTCCATTGGCTTCTTAGTCGTAGTAGCGGTTTATCTGGGCGATCCCGTTATGCGGCATGATCCCCTGCCCTCAAGAAACTAGAGTCATCTATGTGGTGCATAAATACCACGATGTGGACGCTTTGCCATTATGCGCCAAAACCAATATGCACACCAGCAGGAATCATGACCAATTGGTGCACCACTCCAACAGATTTGCCTATGATCTGACGACGCACAGATTGAGAAGGCGTCTAAAAACAACTACATCTCTCCGACCTTTTTGTCTATAAACAGCATCCCTCTGGCGGCCTCATTAATTTGGCATAAGTGTGCCTTTGGCACCATCCCCTACCAATCTTTGCACGCTGATGGATCCCAAGCCAGATGACAGCTCATAATAAAAATATATAAAATAATTGTTGGCAATATATTCCTGCGCTGTGTATCAGCTGTTCTCTCGGCCGATATTGGCTTCCAGTGCGTCAAGTGTTGTGGGCTTTTCGCTATAGGCATGAGCCTTCACATAGTCCCACACAAAATAGTCCAAAGGTAAAAGGTATCGCAAGATCTATGCGTCCAAATGACCATACCCAAACGTGAAATAAACTGTTCAACGAACTCGGCTCTCAATTGCGCCATTGTTTCGCGTGCTGTGTGGCATGTGGCACCATCTTGTTGAAACCACACGTCAGCCAAACCCAGCTCTTCCATTTAGGGCAAAATAAAGTATGTGATCATCGCACGGTAGCGCTCTCCATTTACAGTAACGTTGCTGCCTTTGCCATCTTTCATTACTGTCCAATGATGCCACCGGCCCATAATAAACTCCAAACAGTGCATTTTTCGGGATGCATTGGCAGTTCTTGCAATGCAGAAACGATCTTCGTCGCTGAACACAATTTTCGCATAAAAAAGTGGATGTTCATCGAACATTGCTAGCGCCCATTCACCAAAAGTTAGACGTTGTTATAGGTCGGGTGACTTAAATTCTTGCAACAGCTATATTTTAAAGGTTTTCTACCCAAATTCTTTCGCAAAATTTTCCACGTTCTACAGTACCACACAGAAAAAAACAGGTCAATATCAATTTGAAATGGGCTAGTTAATTTGATATTTTTACAAATATCATTTTTTCATATCATTTCTATAACGTTTCATTTTAACCGAAAATAATATCAATTTGTCAAATGATATTAAAAAAGATTAAACAATTATTTTTTTATTTTCGAAACTCTCACAATGGTGCCAATTTGCCATGCCAATTTGTGACGTGCAGGTGGTCCCGAGTTCGATCCCCAGTCAAGGCGGTGGGGTGAAGAAATATTAATTTCTTTTTTATTCTGTTTCTATAAAAGAAAGAAAAATAGTGATTAGCTAAAACAATGGTTAGTAGTATTGAATTGCCATTTGTAATTAATTTTTTCGTTTTGTAATAATGAAATTATAAAATATCAATTTAAACTTAAAAATATCATTTTAATATGGCCGAAAATTTCACTTTGATATTTTCGAACAGGTCAATTTCAAGTTTGTCATATCGGCTTTTTATTGATATGAAAAAATATAATATTGAGCCCCAGATCATATATTTTTTTTTTCTGTGCAGGACCTAATTGCTGCGAACGGCGCCGAATCGATCATTTAGGGTCATCAACAACACTTGCGGAAACAGTTTTCTTTTTCTCTGTCCACACTCTACGTATGCTTAAGTCCAGTAACGTAAATTTGGTGCGAAATTTAGTCACGAAATTCCGAATAGCCGCCTCAGAAGGAAAATAAACTTTCCTAACCGAGCATGAATTTTGATAGTAAAATTCATAGTGTTTGTCAGTAACAAGTGACACGAAAACAGCTGATCTGCCAAAAACGACGTTGCCAAAAAGAAAGTAGATCAGCCCAACAAAGCAACCAGATCACTCATGCTCTACTAAAATAGCTCATAGGGTTCGTAACCTAAATAACAAAAACATGTAGTTAAAGCCGCAATAAAATATGCAGTGGAAAATGGTTAATATTTTTAATCGATAGCCGATTCGGAAGTAGAGAAATTCGAAGATGCCATGATACAGTTTTTAGGCAAGTTTAATATAGCCTATCAATAAATGCGTGTACCGCCAATGTTTTAAAAGTAGTTGTCGAACAGGAAAAGTTATAAGCCGCCTTTTCACCAAAGACATGATGAAAAGTAAACCGCAGACGGGTAGAAATTTGTTTTGTATGATTAAATTTATTTTACTATAAAAAAACGGGAATTTGTTTATAAATTAAAAATTCTTATTTATTCCTGTAAATTCATTTTAGCCCATTCAAAATAAATACTTGGCTTTACAGCCCCAAAGGGCCAAGCCGAGCTTTTTTTAACCATTCGGCTTGTCAGCTTAAAATCTTCGCAGAAGAGAATCCGAAGGTCTGGCGTCAATTGCTGATGAACCGGTTGTGTATTTTAAAGATTTTTAAGAAAAAAACTTTTTACTAGATGTTTCGAGGCAGGAAAACCCCACACCTCCTGCGCCAGCAGGCACACACGCCGCCGGGGCGCGCCGCTGCACCACAGGCGGCTATGTATAAGCAATGCAGTTGTGACAACGTTTATTCAAATTTTTATTTTTTATTTTCATGTTGAAACCATTTTGCGATATAAAGCTTTCTTTCTTCTTCTATGTTCCTATATAATTATCTCAACCGCTTAACTGTCTCAGCCCCCGCTATAAATGATCGCCAGGTTTGAGCAAAGTCTGCACTCGTGAGGGTTCTATTATTATATGATAATTGATTGCTTACTACGCAATGCACAGTCCAAGCAATTCAAGCTACGAAGCTGAAGCTTGGACTAACTAACAATAAGCGAGCTAGCGAATTGTAGGATTCAGCAATTTCGCAGTCGTAATCTTTACAGCCAATCTTGTCAGCAGTGAACACCAACCACAAAAACTTCACCATAAAATAAATTTGCATTAAAAAGATCAGATCGTTTGGGCTTGTATTCGTTCAGAAGAATACCTGAAGATAAAACTTAGCCTTTTGGTCTTTTAAAACGAAATTTAAGTTTTAGTTGAACTTTTTCTTAAAAGACCCAAGGAGAACTTTCATACTGAGTGATTTGCTGACTTCTGGTGGTGAATGCCGAATTGTCATCTGTTTAGTTTGTGTGTCACAATTGTGCAGAGTGTCTTAGTTGATCGTTTGTTAAAGTGGTTGTTTCTGCAGAGTTCTGTGCAAGTAATACATGGAAATGCTTATCTTTTATTTCTCTCGCTCTCTTCTCTGTTCTTCGAAAAAGCAACGCCAAATGCCTTTAAGTTCTTGCTGTTATCTTAAGAGAAAAAGACAACTAAGAGAAAGAGAAATAGAAAGATCGTTGTGGGATGAACCCATCAACACCAGTTTCGGCCAAATGGTGAGGACAGAAAAGTGTGTTTGTGTTGGTAAACAAAAGAGCTCTCTCTAGACTACAGCCGTTTTACTAGCATTTCAGGGTTCACCGATTCACAAAATCAAAAGTTTGGATCACTTTTGCATAAAAACACGACTGACTTCGGCCCCGGTAGCAATGGCTGGCCGGCTCAGATCAACATCCGCTTTTTGCTTTTACGATTATAACAAAATGCCATACGAAATGCGCCGGGTGTTATTCGCACTTCTACGCGAAGCACAAATATGCCATGGGTGGTATAACACTAACACTGGTATAAACACTACATACCATTTTTTTTTTTTTTTGGTTCAGCTATTACAACCCTTTCACATTAAATATAAGAGAAAAAGAATAATGACAATATTTGCACCCATTTAAAATTCCTTTGACCCAAGACTCGTTGCACTCTGATAAGTTAGATACCTAGGACTGGCGCATGCAAGTGTTGCATGTAACCAACTAGCCATCGAATGCCAACTGATGTACTGATGGGGATGTCAATGTTGGAGTACCACAGACCAAGCCGCTGCCTGCTGCATTTGAGTGCCGTTTTGGGTGTGGGCCTCTATGCCCAGAATGACAACCGCATTGCATTTGCATTTCGCAGAGCTCTCAATCAAAATGTCTGGAACAAAGTCGGGCTGGGTCATTTGGGAAAAGTTGTTGGCTTTGCCAAAGTGCAGCCACTGCAGCACTGGACGGACACAATTAGTAGCAAGAGCACGTCTATCAATCAAATCTTGATAAGGAGCAAATTCAATTTTGACAAATCACAAATAGGCTTTTGTTAACTAAAATTAATGGCAAATGGTTGCCAGGCTTTGAGCCTTGACGATGGTATTCCTGACGTAATTAAACTCGCAGCCAGACGTCAGGCATGAAATACTTAGATGTGTTTTCCATTTAAGCATGGCTATTTAATTACATTGAAATGTCATTTGCTTAAGAAAAGGAATTTACAATCAAGAGATCTCTTATTTAAGTGAAGACTTCAAAGGAAAATTTATCTGCATTGTTGGGATTTGCCGTAATAAAACAATTTCATTAAAAACGCCCACTCGGCTAAAACAATAACAGCCATTGTGGCTCATCGCATGTGTGTTGAGTGCATAAATATTTACAACAATTTCTTTTTGATTTATTTAAGTGGAACTAATTGTGGGCGTTGAACTGCAAAAAAAGAAGCATAAATTGAACCATGTCTGATCGCACAATAAAATATAACAAACAACAAAAAAAAGTTATGCATATTGTCAGATTGAATATTCTTATTTCATTCACCATGACAATGAGTTGGGAAATGCAAATTATTTAATTAAACTATCATCAGATTAAATGCAGATGGACAGGCAGGCAGACCGAGTGCACAGTTCGTGTCTATGAAAAATTAATTTCACTTGCCCAGTCAACATTTTCGTTTCGTTTCACAGAACCTCCCAAGACATTTGCGTGTTTGCGTGCAATTTGTTGTCGTTAAACAAAGAAAACGACGCAAATTTAACACCTACCCACCCCCACACTCGCTTGAAAGAAGTTTTAGACTTGCCAAGGGGGGAAATTCGAATAGGATATGAGAACGAAATTAAAAGGTCGTATCAACTTTGATGTGTAGAGTATGTGGTAAGAATATTTAATGTGAATGTGGCAAATGTGATAAAGAAGTGATATATATATATTTTATAATATTCTAATGCACTACAATGGCACTTAAGATAAGAGGATTTTTAGGTTAATACTTAAAACATTTTTTGTAGCTCCGTCTTATATTATGGTTGCACACCGGACCAAACCTGAATCGTTACAGCCAGTTCGGACTATGAACTAGATTTACTTAATTTGTAATTTCCACTGAACCAGAGGGGGACCCATTTTATATGAAAACAAATTCGGCTTGAAACAATCACTTTTAACTTCTTTAGTATTATGACTGGCACAAAAATTTTGCGGCGCGCCGGGCGTCCTAATAAATCATTTACAAAATCGGCTACCTTTCAATTTTAAAGACCAGGCACGTTAGAAAGCCGTAGTGGAAGACAAATGTGACAATGAAGAATAACAATTTGAAGAGCTAGGTAAACTGGATGTCTGCGTCAGGGGGACAAACGTTCCAAGGAGGACTCCTTACCTCCAAGAGGACAAACAATATCAGTAACCTAGAACCCACGAAAATCCTGACCATTATAATAGAAAAACGACTGCTATTAGAGTTGTAAACTCAGTAGGGGGCACAATAACCCAGGATTGGTTGCGGTGCAAATAATAATATAGAATAAAGTACAAAACTTGTCCGCGAACCAAACCTTACACATTACAACGGGTTCGAACCGCCTTTGCTTAAGATATATATAACATTAGAATGGCTCGACCAAGAAACCATTGGTCTAAAATGACTTCCTATTCCTCTCAAACCCAATTAAAAACAAGTAAGACCGTTGCAGTCGAGTAGCCCGACTTCAATATACCCTGTACAATTGACAACGAGAGCGTAAGTTAAAGTCGGCTCCATCCGGTGACCATCCAGAAAGTATGCAACATTTTTTTTAAGGGTGGGTGGGGTGGTAGCGGGGGGGCTTGATTCGCTTTTTTGCTCATAACTTCTGAACCGTTCATCCGATTTTTATCATTTCTTCGGCAAATCGATTTATTTTGCTAATTACTAACTATCTCTAAAAAGTACGAATCGTCTATCTTCAAAACTGTGGCAGATATAAAGTTTTTTCCAAATTACGGGGGCGGAAGGGGGCCTGGCCAAAATTTGAAACAAACTTGATCTTCTTCTTCTTCTTAATTGGCCCGATGCATGCATCACAACCGTTCGACGGTCTCGGCCGCTGCCAACAATGTCCGCCAGTCGCTTCTGCTCCGTGCGAGCTGGGACCAATTGGTCAAACCAAGCTTGGCAAGGTCTGCCCGAACCTGGTCATCCCATCTTAGTCGGGGTCTCCCCCGCCTGCCTCTTCCTCCGAAGTCAGCCGCCTTCGAATAATAAGCTTTCCTTACTGGAGCTTCTTCGTCCATCCTGGTGACATGTCCTAACCAGCGCAGCCGCTGTTGCTTTATGCGCTTGACCAGACAGGTGTCCCCATAGAGCTCATACAGTTCGTCATTATTTCGAATGCGGAAAACATCGCCAACTTTTAAAGGTCCATAAATCCTCCGAAGAATTTTTCGTTCAAACACGCCAATCGCCGCTTCATCCGCTGCTGTCATTGTCCATGCTTCTGCGCCGTATTGCAGGACTGGGATGATTAGCGACTTGTATAGGGCTAATTTTGTTCTTCGCTTGAGGTCTCTGCTCTTGAGCTCTCTACTTAGCCCGTAGAAGCATCGGTTTGCAAGAGTGATCCTTCTTCGGATTTCCAGACTGATGTTGTTGTCGCTGGTTATCGTCGTTCCGAGGTAAACAAAATCCTCAACAACTTTAAAGTTGTATTCTCCCATTGTAACAAATTGTCCAAGACGCAAGGACTTTTTGTCCGCGGATACAAGGTATTTCGTCTTGTCCTCATTTACCGCCAAACCCATCAGTTCTGACTGCCTCTCAATCTCTGAAAACGCCCTGCTTACCGCCCGTTCGTTTTTGCCGATGATGTCGATATCATCGGCATATGCGAGTAGCATTAGATCTTTATAAATAAAGGCGCCCGTTCTGTTGGCATGTGGGCACCGGCGCAGTATATATTCCATCAGTAGATTGAAGAAGTCGCACGATAAGGTATCGCCCTGCCTAAAACCTCTCTTGGTATCAAATGGTTCGGAAAGGTTCTTTCCTATTTTGACGGAGCTTTGTGTACTTCTCAACGTCATCATGCAAAGACGGACGTACTTTGCTGGTATACCAAGGGTAGACAGGGCTTCAAAAACCTTGACCTTATCGGCGTGTCGAAGGCTGATTTATAATCAACAAATAGATGGTGTGTGTTGATGCCTCTCATAGGTCTTCTCCAGGATTTGTCGTAATGTGAATATCTGGTCTGTGGTGGATTTACCAGGTCTAAAGCCACACTGATAAGGTCCAATCAGTGTGTTAATAAGCGGCTTAAGACGTTCACAAATAATGCGCGACAGAACCTTGTATGCAATGGGAAGGAGACTGATCCCGCGGTAGTTGGCGCAAACTGCAGGGTCTCCTTTTTTAAAGATTGGGCATAGAACACTTAAATTCCAATCGTCGGGCATGCTTTCGTCAACCCATATACGGCAAAGAAGTTGGTGCATGCACCTTACCAACTCTTCCCCTCCAGCCTTGAACAATTCAGCGGGCAGCTCATCAGCGCCAGGTGATTTATTGTTCTTTAGCCTTTGTATGGCTAAGCAGACTTCCTGTTGGGTCGGCGGGTCTATCTCTATGTTGTCGATTGGTGGCATCGCTACTTCTCTAGAGGCGGCATCATGTTCGTCATCGCCTCCCAGTAGGTTGGAGAAGTAGCTTCTCCATTTGTTAAGCGCCACTTGCGGATCGGTGACCAGATTCCCGTGTTCGTCTTTGCATTGTGCGACTCTGGGCTTAAAACCTTCTGTTAATTGCTTAATTTTTTGGTAAAATTTTCGAGTCTCACTCATGCCGAATAACATCTCGACTTCCTCGCGCATGCGCCTTTCCTGCTCGCTCTTTTTCCTTCTAAAGAGGCGCTTCCGCTCTTTCTTTTTTCTCCCGATATCGCTCCTTAACAGCCCGCGTTGCTCCCGACTGCAGAGTTCTCCTGTAGGCTGCGTCTTTTTCTGCAGTAGCAAGTCGGCACTCCTCATCGTACCAAGTCCGACTTCGAGGGGACTCGGAGTACCCGAGTATCTCCTTGGCAGCCGTACTCATGGAGTGTGATATACGATTCCACTGTTCGCATATATCGGAAGAAGATGGGGAGGTTTCCCTGAGCAGTTGGGCGAGTTTGGCTTTGTAGGCATCAGAGGTCCCTTGTGATTGCAGCTTCTCGACGTTTAGCTTTCGATGTGTGCCAGAGCGTGAGGCATTTGCCACACTGAGCCGCGTGCGTACCTTGGCTGCAACCAGGTAGTGATCCGAGTCTATGTTGGCTCCTCGAATCGCACGCACGTCTAGTACACTCGATGAGTGCCTTCCGTCGATCACAACGTGATCAATCTGATTTCGTGTTCGTTGATCAGGGGACTTCCAGGTCGCCTTATGGATGTCGAGGTGTTCAAATCTCGTACTACTTATGACCATGTTCCGGCCTGCAGCAAAGTCTATTAGCCTCTCTCCGTTACCGGAGGTTGTTTCATGAAGGCTAAATCGTCCGACTGTCGAACCAAAGACTCCTTCTCTCCCGATTTTCGCGTTAAAATCGCCTAGCACGATCTTTATGTCGTGATCGGGGCAGCGCTCGTATAGTTGTTCCAGGCTCTCATAGAATTCGTCTTTTGTCGAGGTGTCCTTGTCTTCTGTTGGCGCGTGTGCACAGATAAGACTAATATTAAAATATTTTGCCTTAAGTCTAAGCGCGGCAAGCCGCTCATCAACTGGTGTAAAGCTGATGACTGAGTGGAGTAGTCTATCACTCACTGCAAAGCCGCACCCAAACTCGTGCTTGGAAACATGCCCGCTGTAGTATATCTCCCAGGGAGGTGGTTTCGGTTTTTTTCTCTTTTGGTAGCGCTATTATCTTGTTCCCATATCCAATCCATCGCATTTCTTGGAGTGCAGTAACGTCCGATGAGTATTTTTTGAGGACTTTCACCAAGTCGATATCATCACCCTCTCCGTTGAGGGTGCGTACATTCCAGGTGCATATCCTCAAATCGTGGTCCTTTAAACGTTTGCGTGGGTCGTCGTCAGGGGGGTCCGTATCCGAGGCATTGTAGTCGCAGTTTTCATTGGTGGAGATTTTTTACGGTGGTGGGTACCAAACCCGACGCACTAACCCTATATATTATACCCTGTAGGGAAGGGAAACTTGATCTGCGTACAGATAAAAGAAGCATTTGTCCCATACATGTCAAACCTCTATCTCTTACCATCTCTGAGATCGACGCGTTCATACAGACAGACGGACAGACGGACGGACGGACGGACGGACAGACGGACAGACGGACATGGCTAAATCGACTCGGCTATTGATGCTGATCAAGAATATATATACTTTATAGGGTCGGAGATGTTTCCTTCTCTCTGTTACATACATTTGCACAACATCATTATCCCCTTTTACCCATTTTTAATGGGTACAGGGTATAACAACGCATACTGAAAAAAATCTAATGATAAGATGCAACATTATACGAGTGACACCATCTCTAAAAACTCTTTTAAATATTTTTGAAAGCGTTTGTTATTTGAAAATTTGAAAAAGAGAAAATTTGTAATAATGAATGAAATATTTATTTACACTCTAAGAAGTACATCAAATCCTGCCATTTACTTTCTTCAAATTGATTTCGGTTTTTATGCAGCTTTCTTTGTATTTTGGAGTCATTTGACAAACTTATGAGCAAATCGATAGTAAACCCAAATTGCCACCTAGTAACGCTCATCTCTAAGTGCTAACCAAGTTTACAGATCGTTTGACAAAAAAGCCAAAAATTTACCTGTCGTACATCAAACATCAAACAACAGTTGATTGGCTTATGCTAAACGCATTGATGAAATTTTAATTGCACATCACATTCGTTCACCACAACAATCGAACTACATCCTTCGATTTTTTGCCAGCTGGTGAACACGACCAATAACTCAATGCATAGCTGAGTTATCAAGAAACGACGAACAAATGTACGATATGAACGAAATTTTAATGGTCTGCCCAGTTCATCGAAAAATTTGGAGTCAAAGAAAATTAATAAATGGCCTTAAATAACTTATTCACCACACGAGATATTAAGGGATTTCACGTTAACTTTGTTTTCAAGTGATCTGTTTAAAAATTAAATTTCCAACAACAAAGTGTACTGGGAAAAATAAGCTGACATCACCATCCCGGTCCCAGGTCATTAGATTAACTGGTTGAGTATAATTTCAGTGTTGATATCTTCTAGAAAAATAAAATTAAAATAGAAAAGATACTTTTGAATTATATAGAATTACTGAATTATATTTAACTGTTCTTTCTATTTAGGTAGCTGTGAGGGGTAAGGTTTGAGACTGAAAGTCAAACATACGTGGGTTAAAGTCACGGTAAGTACCGTACAAAAATGTTTTTTTATATATACTGAACAATTATCAAGATATCATGATAAACACACAAAAGTTTGCTCACTACAGTTGAAGATTAAATTTAAATTTTAAACAAATTACTGATAGGGTGAAACCCGTCAAATTGGTTATCAAGTAATTTGTTTAAAAAATAAATTAAAACTAAAAAAAAAAAAAAAAAATTTTTGGAAAGAAAAAAAAAAAAAGATAAAAAGGGGCAAAAAACCAAAAAAAAAAATTTTTCCCCTGCGTTACTTTGCCAACAATATAAAGGAAATACTCCCATACAATCTGCATTACTTTGCCATGTGCATGGCCGCTTTGTAAACAGGCTGCCGACAACCTGCATTACTAGTTATTAAGGATGTAAGCCAGAGCCGAACTTCCCATTACGAATGCGTATATTATTATACCCTTGGAGAGGGTATATTAAAATTGTCCGGATGTTTGTAACGCACAGAAGGAAGCATCTCCGACCACATAAAGTATATATATTCTTGATCAGCATGACGAGCTGAGTTGATATAAGCCATGTCCGTCTGTCCGTCCGTCCGTCTGTCCGTCTGTTTCTATGCTATCTCCTCCGTCAGTTTTAAAGCTATCTCAACCAAACTTTGCCCGAAGTCTTTTGGTATAAATACGCTGCACATTTGTCGGAACCGGCCGGATCGGATGACTATAGCATATAGCTGCCATAGGAACGATCGGTTGAAAAAGTAGTTTTAGTTAGAAAAACTTTTTTGTTTTCAATGCTATCGCTACCAAACCTCGTATTTATAAGTTTTTTATGTTTTCACATAATTTCAGCAAGTTTTATGCAAATCGGGCAACTATATGGTATAGCTGCCATACAAAAGATAGATCTGAAAAAAAGTTTTAGTATGAAAAACTTTTTTGTTTTCAATGCTATCGCTCCCAAACTCGTTACTGATCAATATGATATGCTAACACATAATTCTGTCAAGTCTGATCCAAATCGGATGACTATAGCATATAGCTGCCATAGGAATAATCGGTCGAGAAAATAGTTTTAGTGAGAAAAACTTTTTTGTTTTCAATGGTAGTGTCTTTGTACGTTTCAGTTATAAATATTATCTGTCTCAACACTATTTTAGAGAGTTTGATCAAAATCGGATGAATATATCGTATAGCTGCCATATAAAATACTGGCAGAAATATATCATGCTCCAAGGGTATATAAACCTTGGTCGAGCCGATGTTAGCTTTCCTCTATTTCTTTTAAAATTGTAATGCAGATTGTTCGCAGTCTGTTTGTTTGCGATTACTTTCTCTCTAACGAAAGTCAACGATTGTAGTGCCTTACATTTTCGACAGTCGTAATGCATATTTTCTACAGATCACGTTGAGCTCTGCTCCGCTGGGTAGGCTCACTCGCTCTCTCACCCAGCGGCGCAAATTGCCATTACAAAATGGGTTACTCCTGCGTTACTTTGCCATCAGTGTGAAGGAAATAATCGCATACAATCTGCATTACTTTGCCATGTGCATGGCCGCTTTGTAAACGGGCTGCCGACAACCTGCATTACTAGGTAATAAGGATGTATGCCAGAGCCGAACTTCCCATTACGAATGCGTACATTATTTTTAAAATTGTAATGCAGATTGTTCGCAGTCTGTTTGTTTTCGATTACTATCTCTCTAACGAAAATCAGCGATTGTAGTGCCTTACATTTTCGACAGTCGTAATGCATATTTTCTACAGAACACGTTGAGCTCTGCGCCGCTGGGCAGAACTCCGCATACTTCCCAGCGGCGCAAATTGCCATTACAAAATGGGTTACTCCTGCGTTACTTTGCCATCAGTATGAAGGAAATACTCCCATACAATCTGCATTACTTTGCCATGTGCATGGCCGCTTTGTAAACGGGCTGCCGACAACCTGCATTACTAGGTAATAAGGATGTAAGCCAGAGCCGAACTTTCCATTACGAATGCGTACATTATTTTTGAAATTGTAATGCAGAATGTTCGCAGTCTGTTTGTTTTCGATTACTATCTCTCTAACGAAAATCAGCGATTGTAGTGCCTTACATTTTCGACAGTCGTAATGCATATTTTCGACAGAACACGTTGGGCTTTGCGGGGGGGGGGGGTGTGAAAGAGAGCGAGAGCGAGAGAGTTACATATTTCAATATACCGCCTACTAAGCTACTCAGTAAAACACAAAAAATTCGTCGGATGAAACTGATACCACTAGAGTTTACCGCAGTTTAACCAAAGAAGTAAATAGAAGTCTCTGTGCAAAGTTTCAGCTCGATAGCTTCAAAACTGAGGGACTAGTTCGCGTAGAAATAGACAGACGGACAGACGGACGGAAAAAGCTTAATGATCAAGAATGTGTATACTTTATGTAGTCGGAGATGATTCCTTCTATGCGTTAAAAACTTCTGGGAAAAATTATAATACACTTTTCAAGTGTATAAAAAGAAAGGCTGTTTTCCTTAACATAATCAGATAGATAATATCATAAAGCAATAAGTATAAGAGAGGAAATTTACCTAATTAACACCGCTTCCCAGCGGCGCAAATTGTTAAATTGGCTATACAGCCCCAAAGGGCCAGGCAAGAGTCTCTCAATCTCTTGACATGTGCTTATAACTTTTGGTACATCTGAAAGGGACCTACAGCTTAACGGTGAATTCGAACGGCAAAGTTTGAGAATCTTTTTAATGGCTAGTTACTTCACAGCTGGCGACAATATGTATGTACAATGTACATTTCCTTTATTTACTTCAAGACTGCCAATACTCATAAAATACGATTTTCGTATTGTGTACTATTTTTTGGAAAATTTTCATATTGATATCTCTTATATAATACCTTCCACGTGAAATCAAAATATGTCGTAATATCATTTTACTGTTTAATTTTCATGTTAGAGCAAAAGCAGTCGATATTGCGTAAAATAAATCATATATTCCAATTTTTAGAAATAGTCATTTTAAATTTATAATATTTGTAGATTAGCTCGAAACTAAAGCACCATTTTTTTTTTTGTTTTAAGTCCATTGAGCACTTTAAACATGTTTTTTTCTCAAAATGGATTATTTTGAGTTATGCCATCATTGAAGTAAGTGAGCGATATGTAAAATGTAGTGTAAAAGATTTTTCTTTGGGACCACAGCGGCGCGACAGCCAGCATTGCTAGTTATAAAACAAGTATGAGACGCCATCGGATCCCCATTACAAGTGCATATATTTTTTTTAAATTGTTTGGAATTCAACAACGCTTTGCCGTAAAACACTTGTAAAACGATTCAATATACTAAAGATGGAATAGTATAAGTAATTGGAAATGCACTTGTTATACAATGCAATGTACTATTGATAGAGAAGTGTACAGGTTGGTAATGAACGTGTATTACAGCCTATATGAGTGGGTTATGATGTAGTAATTCAGTGGTTTTTATTATAATTTATTTTAAACTATTTTTTTTTGTTATTACTTGATAAGTAAACAAAAATTAAGTTGTCCAGACTACAATTGGGAAATACGTCGTCTTTAGGGGGAATGTCATCTTTTGTTAGCTTTTTAAGCATGGCCAATATTTCAATCGTGGTCTTGGGTTCGATCCCGCCTGTGAACATCTAATAATAAAAGATTTTTTCTTTCTTTAGAAAAATAGCTTTTACACAAACAGTCACCTTCACTAGCTATTGGCGCCAGCTGTGAAGTAATTTAGCCATGAAAAAGCAAATTCTCAAACTCTGCCGTTCGGATTCGGCGTTAAACTGTAGGTCCCTTTCTCTTGTGCGAAAAATTTAAGCACACACGCCAATAGATTGTGAGAAGCTTGGCTTGGCCCCGTTGAAGGAGCTGTATAGCCAATTTTACAATATTTTAATTTAGCCTTTTTAATTTTTTGTTGGCTTTGCATAATTATGATTTGATCCTCGACTGCTTTTGAAAATTGAAACTTAATTTTGCTATAAAAAAAGCAGGAACAGAACACACCACAAAGGAGTCTAGTTGGTCATACTGCTGTTTCATTGGTATCTCTACCAAATTATCAGTGACCTTTGCCTACATGTTCTGGCCCAACGACTCTTACTCCATGGCTGAGCTGCCATAATCGTTTGGGAATTCCGAAACGCATATAATTCAATATTATATTCTCTGGTTTCCATGCCAAGTAGATTTTATTCGTCGAAAAGAGGCAATATGATCTAGTTACCACAGATATTTTTCTCAACTTTCATTTAAATTTGTAAGACAGTTGGTAGTACCAACTTGGTACCATCAAACATTTTATTTATTTTATTTAAAAAAAAAAAAAAAAAAAACAAAGCGATTTCTTACTTAAGCCGATTACTTATCAGTTGCCACACGCACATCTCAAAGTGTTGGCACTTTGGTAGTTGAAACACCCGCTTTTAGCACCCTCTTACTCCATAAGTTTTTCGAGAGACTAACAGCACACACAATGTGCTCAACTTTTGTTTTTATGTGCATGCCAAAAATCTAATTAACACATGCTGCCATATTTCCGGGCTAATCCTTCCCCGAAGGCACAGAAAATTACAATTTAAAAAATAATTACGAAAATGTCTGTAATATAAAAGGAAGAAGCTTGCAATTTCAGAAGGCGCTAAATGTTAATGAACATTATGAAAACAATTGCAAGTAATTATAATTTGAATGATAATAGCGAAACTTCTTAATCCCCGCAACGGTAATTTTTATACCACGCTCTTCTCACTTACAAAAAAATTATAATAATAGCAGAGACAAAGCAGAAATCGTGAAAATGCATATAAAAGAAAGAGGAAGGGAAAGCGACTGAGGTAAAGAAGAACAAACCGGAATGTGGTTATAATTACATTTTTCGAAATGAAACCTCAACAAAGAATTGCAAAAATAAAATAACAAAAGAAAATGATTTTTTTAAGAGTTCAAGTGCTGAGTACAAAACGGGGAAAATTTAAATATTTTGTTCTAATCGAATTCTCATCATAATTGCTGTGTAAACACAGTTAACGCCTCATATTTGCCAAAACATTTTCTGTTTTCCTTTCCTGTTTTAATTGCCTGCTCAGTGTGTCCTTCGTGGTCGTCAACCGTCATCCTTGACTTGGCCAATTGAAAATTGTTTCGTGTAAACATCGCGTGCAATTATTTTACTAGTTTCTAAACTTAGCTTCTCTCCAAAAACAAAACAAAAATTTCCCATTCAATTGAGCAAAACGAACGCTTATCAAAAAACATAAACAAACGACAACAAAAACAATTAAGATTGTTTAGGAGAGGGCGAGTGGGGAGAAACAATATTTAAGTACCCACCTTTTAGTTGTTGTTAGAGGAACTTTTGGAGTTTATGTACCAAACCAAGTGAAAGCTTGTCGTGACTTGTCACAGCAAAAGTAAACACAGTCAATTGGCTCATTGAAAGTTCAGTTTAAGCAATAACTTTAGAATTCTGATAACTCTGTCACACAACCGTCACCTTCACCAGCTATAGTTATAAGGCATCACTCCAGCTACTAGCAGGGATTTCACATCACATCTAATTGAGCTGTCACATAAATGTGGCTTCAGTTTGACAGCGAAAAACGCATCGATTGACATGACACAGCAGCAGCAGCCAAATAGAACCTGCAAACCGAGTGCATTGAAGTCTGCGTCTAAGCCATACCCATACCCTGAGCCCAGCAGTCATTGTGGCATTGGCGGCACAATTGTCAATTCCATCAATCACCCGGAGAGACTGACATTTGAAAGGACGAGGCACAAAAATGAATTTTATGGTCGATGCTGTAATTGATGTTGAATGCCTCAGTAATCCTAAAAGGCACATTCCACAGGAGACGCAGAGAGAGAGAGAGAAAATTAGTAACATAACTGGATACGGATTTGGATTTAAAATTTTCGAAATGCAAAGTATTTGCATGAAAAGCCTGCTCACTGGCCACACAATAAAAGGCATTTGACAAAAGCGAAAAGCGGAAAGAAAAGAAGCAACGACAATGAACAAAGAAAAAAAAAATAAAACCGTATGGCCAAAATGGATAAGCTTCCCATGGAAAATGGCATTACTTTTTAGCTTGCCCCCTTTTCCGCACACACACACACACAAAAGTTTCGTCTGGCTGGCCAGCGAGGCGCATCCTCCATCTCCTACGTCTCTCTGGGGACTGACTTAAATAAAATTTGTTGATTTTATTGAAAAGTGATGATGTGTCAAATTTTTTATCGCATTACCCAGAGCCCGGCTCTTATTTTGCTTTTAACCTTGCCATTTGCATAAAAATCGCATTGAATAGACACATTAGCATTCTTAATGGCCTGACCGCTGGAAGTCATTTCTGTTCCGTTCCGTTCGGTTCGTTCGCTGTCTTCGTCACGCCTCGATATTTATCAATGCCGGACACGTTTGGGTACTGCCAAGAAGAAGAAAAATCACCCAAAATGAACTGACAAGTGAGCAATATGTCTGGACCACACTTTATTGTGGGTCTCTGGGAGGTCTGTGGGTTCAGTCTGGGTCTGGCACTGATTTGAAAGACAAATTGCACAGCTTGTCAAATGGTTTAGTTTTGCGAATAGTTGAATGAATAATGTACTTAATAATTTGCAAATACTAAAGTAATTTAAATATTTGGGTGGCTAAATGAAATTGAACAAAAATTAGTTGCTTACCCGACCGAACAATAAATGTTCAATTGTTTAGAAGTAGCTCACTCACTTATCCTTTTTGTTCGCTTGCTCTGCAACTTGTCCAATTGATCTCAGCACATACATTTTTGTACTTACTAATTCTAAAAATGTATTCAACACGAAAATCTTTATAATTTAGATTAAAATTATTGTTCGAGTCAAACCTGAGGGCAAAACGATTATACCCTGAAAGAGTTTTAAAAATCTGAGCAAACTAAGTAAATTTTATCATTGAACAAAAAAGAGTAACTGAAAAAAGCACAACTAAACATGTAAGAGCGTTCCAGTCGAGTGGTCCGACTCCGAAATACCCTGAACAATTGAGACACACACACATGCACAAAAGGTAATGCCTGGTGGTGACGCTAGAAGTCAACGCATTTAAAACGGCTAGCTGCACGTTTAATGCGGCTAGAATTCAGCAAGCTACACGCGGAGTGCAGAAAAGCTACACGCGGCGTGTAGAAATTAAAAATCTGAACGCAAATTTGGAGAAGTTAAATGCTGTGTGGGCAAAAGCAAAGTCTAAACGACCTTAGAAAATCATTTGATATTCCCAAATAATTCTACATTTTTGTACTGAATTTTTATATTTTTCGTTTAGCAAACTGGTTGTCACACGTGACATGTGGGATTTCTAAATGAACGTTTGGATTTACAAAATCTAAACGCTGCGTGTTGAAAATCTACACGTATCGTGCATGTAAATAAATAACGAGAGGAAATATTGGATTGTGCCTTCAGGCAGATTCATTACACAGAATGCCTTAGAAGCCTTGCCTTACCCGCGTAACGTGTCGGAGACGTCTAAAACATCATACCAATTGTGTTTCAGTCCAAGGAGCCTGGAGTTCAAATCTACTAATGTAAGTAAAAAATATATAAGTTTGTTTAATTTGTTGTTTTTCAGAACCAAACTGGGTAGGTGGTTGGTGGCTGGGTCACTCTTCTGATCTGAGATGGTGAATGTACTACACTTTTTGACCGGGATTTTACTTTCGAAAAGATTTTTTTAAAAATTTGTTGAATGAATAATTTTGGTGTTTTTCATCGGACCATGTTGCGCCAAAGATAAAATATGCTAAGCCACTATGCTGTAACTGACGGACGGACGGACAGACGGACATGGCTAAATCGACTCGGCTGTTGATGCTGATCAAGAATATATATATACTTTATAGGGTCGGAAATGTTTTCTTCTCCCTGTTACATACATTTGCACAACTTCATGATCCCCTTTTACCCATTTTTAATGGGTACAGGGTATAAAAACTAAACGCGGCGTGCAAAAAAGCTACACGAGGCGTGTAGAAATGAGTAAACTGAACGGTTAACTAAGTCATATTTATATGACTTGACTGTGCACGGAGCTTAGAAGACGCAAAACACGTATTTTTGGTCTGTCCTAGATTCTCTGCTGAACGGGTAGAGCTACGCCTAGGCATTGGGAGGGCATTCATAGTCACTGACTTAATGGATATCCTACTAAGCTCGCAAAACAATTGAAATGCAATAAGCATCATGGCAGCGGAGGTCATCTAATACTTGCTTCGCGCTGAAAGATTGCGCAATCTCCCCCTCGTGAAGTAATACCTATCGGTGGTTTCGCGAGAAGGGGACGGAGAAAAGGGGAGGTGTTAGTGGGTGATGAAACTACAGGGTAGTCCATTTTAAAATTGGAATTTAATTTTGCTATAAAAAAAACTGCTCGATATTTTTCAACATTTTTTTGAAATTTAATTGGTTCATGTCATTTATTTATGAAAAACAATTTCGGTCAAATGACCACCACGGCTGACTTGGCAATGTTTTCGGTCGAGCACACCGGACGAACACGGGTTGGTTTATCCACCAGCATTCTAGCTGCACGAACTCGCTTCATCCACAAATTGAGTTTTTTTTTGTTAAATGCTTTTTTCAAGTTTCGCACAGTTTGAGTCGAGAACTCACAACTTTGGAAATATGTTTTAAATAATTCCCAACTTTCTTCAAGCGAGCGGTGACCCATTTCGAAAATCTCAAAGCTTTCACTAAATACACTAGTTTACAGCCAAAAAGACCCATTTCTACTGAAACTCTATTTTAGTGTAGTTTGGAATGCTGATATCAAAAATCGATTTCAAAAATTTTTCCATGGCTCCGTTTTTGAAATATGAATTTTTCATTTTCCTGGTAGGTTCTCTAACATTCAAAGCCATATCTCACTTCGTAATTGTTAGATAGAGTCATGCCAAAATACGAATCGAAAGCTTTATAAGCTGGCAATAATCGCGTACAACATTGTTTTCAAATCGGCTTAGTAGTTTAAATTTAACGATCAAGAATATTTCAAAAAATGGATTTTTTTGCTTGAAAATGCAAGATTTAAACGCATAGGAAAAATATAAGAAAATCAAAAAAATATATTTTTATTATTTCTACTTAAGAATCCCACTTTAACGAAAACAACAAGGTATTGGTGAGGAAAATCATGTCTCACGTACCGTAGATATATCAAATTGAGCAGAGAAACTAACAGTCAAATTTGAGTATTCAGTGAGTTCACCAAAAATTTTTTTCTGTTTTTCTTCATCTTTTGGTCAATTTATGAAGTGAGCGAAAAGTCAGAACAAAAATAATAATCAAGAACGGAACAAAAGTCGAAGCAAACGAAAATTTATTTTTAAATAATCACGAAAATACCACATTTTTTTGCACTAAATTGCTCACAGCCCCTGTGTTTGTTCATAGATCTTGATAATCGATATCTGGTTTTCTTCGTAGAAGTGCGACTCTTAAGTAGAAAAATAAAAATAATTTATTTGGATTTATTTATATTTTCCTATGCGTTTAAATCTTGAATTTTTAAGCAAAAAAATCAATTTTTTGAAATATTCTTGGTCATTGAATTCAAACTACTCAACCGATTTGAAAACAATGTTCTACGCGATTATTGACAGCTTATCAAGCTTTCGATTTGTATCTTGTATGACTCTATCTAACAATTACAAAGTGAGATATGACTTTGAATGTAAGAGAACCTATCAGAAAAATTAAAAAATTCATATCTCAAAAACGGAGCCATGGAAAAATTTTTGAAATCGATTTTTGAGATCACCGTTCCAAGCTATACTAAAAAAATATTTCAGTGGAAATGGGTCATTTATTTTTTTATTTTTGTAAACTATTGATATTAGTCGCTTTCGGAATGTCATTTGACGTTTTAAAAGTCAGGTTATGAATAGTTCAAATTCCAAACCACCCTGTATATTTAAATAATCTAAAACTCTGTTAAGCCTAAGCCTGTTTTTCGCCCGATAAGAGGCAAGTATGATGAAAAGGGACAAGTATGAAATTCTCTACTTTTACTCAGAGTACATCGCACATTTCAGGGCGCATCCACGATGCGCTATAGGACTCGACTCACTGAAAACTTAAGTTTCTTGAGGGTAGTGGAAACCCATACCAGGATTCTCGAACACCAGCAGGAGAGGATTAGAACAAAAGACCGCTACTAGGCATGAGCAGCCAATCGAGCTCTATAACCTTATTGGTAACAGTAGCTGCTCTCCGCGTCCCATGGGCTTTCCAGGTCAAGCAGCGGTCCAGAAGCAAGCCAACCGCTGCAGCGGCTCGCCCATCGACCAAAGGCGTCTGGGAACTGCTTCGCCTTAGCAGATACTCTTCTGCGGCTATTTCTGGAAGCAAGAAAAGCGGCATTATTAGCACACGTGGCGGTAAATAAGCGATGAGCAACACGATGCGGCAGATCCACGATGAACAGATAATAAAATTAGTACTGGTCCGGTACCGGCCACCGGCCAAACGAGAAGGAGACGGCACAGCAGTATTGAAGTTTCTCAAGTTCTTTCAAAATACGTTCGGAGAGTCTGGCGCACAGTGTTCTGTGTGAAAATCAAACAGGTGGACTGTCAATTCGACTTACCAACATTCTTCCAAGAAATATTCTTTCTACGGACTTTGGAATTATTTGAACACAGCAGCCAAAATGTACAAATATATCGATATGTATTTTATAAATTTTAAGACACAGACGACACTGTAAATAAATAAGGATACCACCACAGAAAGAAGACAGACGCTGTAAATAAAATAGACAGAAGAAACCCGCATTGACAATGTAAATAGTAAATAGTAAAATAGTAAATAAAAAGCCCTTCTAAATAAGGGGAAAAGTTGTTTACATTTTGAATATTTTTGGAAAAAATGGCAGGAGAATAATTGGCCTATAGAAGTCGGGCTTTGTAGGATCCTTTCACTTCTTGGGAATCATCACGATTACCGCAGATTTCCATAGCACTATTGTAAACGTAACATCGCGTTAAACAGCATTAGTAGGAGCAGAGCTTCCACTTCCGGAAGGGCCTTAACTGTTTTTGGCATCGTCAAGCGTCAAGTATGGGGTTCTGATAGCTATGAAGATGTCGAACGGAGTCAACGGTATTTCATTAAAAGAGTCTTTCACCTTCCGCAGAATCACCTAATTATGCAATCCATTTGGAAACTGGTCTGCCGGCATTGTTCACCTACACATTGGTCATCCACTTTAAATATGATCTGAAAACCTTGAACATGCCGGACCGACGATATTCAAAAATTGTCACAAAATACCTGCTGGAGTCAAAAGCGCAGTTCTTCAGCCAATGGCTCAAAATGGCAAGCGACTATGAGGCCCCATTTTACAAGAGATCAGGGCAGGATGCTTCGGAACACCGTATTTGAATGTAGAGGAATGCATCAACTTGTTGAACGGAATCAACTGGACAAGTCTAGCAGCATATGTCAGCCACGCTCAAAAGTACAGACAACACACAATGGAAGAAAATTTCTATACTTTCTACTACTACTACCTTAATTTGGAATGGAGGTTTTATAGCTCAACTAATACCGCGTTCCAGAAAACCTAATAAAACGACGATGTTGAGACTATGTAGGCGATTTATGAATATCTACATTTCTTTCTTGAACCAAACCGACATCTTGGGTTCGAGTCTGGTTTTGGTTCAGCTAGTTTTTACAAGTGGTTCGGTTAAAGATTCGGTTCACAATACACATCGTCAAGGATTATAAAGTTGTGTTCACCGAAGCAAGTTGGTTGTGAGAGGTTCCATCTTATAGTGAGTGCTTAGAGCTTGACATAAATATATCAAACAACAAGTGGAATTTCAGTACAAACAGAAATTGGCATTTTTGAACCAAAACTTGAGTCGTTATTCATTCCATAAAATGAATCACCCTATCATTTACCAAAGGGTCGCCGTCTCTCTGTTTGTGCTCAAAAATATGTGACGTCAATTTAATTAAAAACTTATGAATGAGTGAACAAAAAAAGTTTGCTCATCCTCAGACTTGAAGATGTTTTTATCGTTGTTGTTTGCATACACAAACACACTTATATATAGGGAAAGTTGATGTGTGTGTTTGTTTTTTGGGCTCTGTGCAGATCATCAGCATACGAGAACGGAACTTAGTTGAGGAGGGCTTTGTATAAAGGCTAAACTTTTGTGCAGCGTAAAAATTTAATTGGAGAATTTTTCAAAAAAAGTTATTTGTGTGTGTGTGTTTGGTTATTTGTAGTTTGCTTTAGCTTTCAATTCGATTTACACAACATCTTTAATTTTTTTCTTGTTTTTCGTTGTGTCTGATTTTGTTTGTCTCTTGGCACATTTACAAACAATTCCCAACGTTTTGTCCGATTTGTACGACATGTATTGTGTGTGCACTTCACAAAAGTGAATAAGAAAATTTGTTTGCCAACTTTTTTCTTTATTTTGGGTTGTAATTTGTAAACATCAAAGAAAGAAATGCGGAAAGAGAAAACATGTCGCCGGAGTCAAAGGGATCAAGAGTTGCTTTGCGAATTCGTGCGGAAATCTTCTACGTGTGCGGCATGCCAAAATCCAAGCCAAAACCATGATGAAGGTGAAATGTTTGGATTTGATCTAGGTTTTTAAAAGACGCAAATTACCCAGCGCCAGCCCCATTCTCATACTTTGTCTGGTCGAATGGCTAAAAGTTATGATAACAAAGAACTAATTAAGAAACATGACGTCCTTATGACAGCCCCATGCCCATTCTACGCCCAGCGCCCCGCTGATGGTCTGATGGGCTGATGTACTAATTAAGTTTTGAACGTGACAAGAAATTGCAAGTGGCAATTTCGTTGTTTGATTTTTCCCACTGAAATTTTCTCCTTTCATTTCTTCTTCTTTTTTTTCAGAGTTTCTGCTTCGGTTTTGTTGCTCCTCCGGGTCTTTTCATCTGAATAATTAGCTGCAAAGTGGGCAAAAGTCTCTCAGGCGGCTGTCATGGTGCGACGATGGCAACGAAAGCCTTGATGAGTTTCACGTTCAGTTGTGGGAGATAGTTTACTTTGGGTAAACTACAAATTAGAATTAATTTCCATGGGATACAGATAGATACATATATAAGTAAGAGAGCTGCAGTAAATGCGATAGGGTTAGTATTTTAAATATCAAACAGAGAAGTAGTCTTAAGTTAAGTAAGAAAAGGAGGAAAATTTTTAAAAATCTAAAGCGGCGATGGCCACGCCTGGCCCGCTGGGTCCGAATACATTTCTCTGTTCCAGACGAGGCTTGTGCCAAGAGAGCAACCAGCTTTTCAGTCACCAGCCAGCGGTCGATGAAGCATGTCAGAGCTGGTTTATACACAATACACTCTCACTTTTTGGCCTCGCTCTTGTTGACAAACCCTGCTCTAAGCCAGCCCATAGGCACCGCGGGCCGAAGTCAATTCACATAGGACGCTTGACCAAGTCCAAGGTATACTAAACAAGGTAGGCTCACTCGCTCTCTCACAACTCCTTTTATTTGTGTCAAAGAGAGCGAGAGCAAGAGAGTAATACATTTCAATACAAAGCCTACTGAGATACTAAGTAAAACACAAAAAAATCGTCCGAGGAGATGCTTCGCTTACAACAGTTGCTTACCCATGGAGCAAAGAATATTAGAGAGAACGTTTGCGCTGCCTCTCAATTTGCTGGTGAGAGCGAACAGCTGACAATTTTCTGACAGAAGCGGTGTCAACTGAGCAACCTTTCTCTCTATTATTCTTTGCTCCATGGCTTACCGACTGAAATTGAACAAGTTGTCAAGAAAGCGAGAGAGCGTGTGCGCCTACCTTGTTTAGTATACCTTGACCAAGACAGTCATAATGCTCTTACTCTTATTCATATTCAAAGTGTAATAGGCTGTTTACCGTACGATTCATCATAGAGTGTTGTTCCAGCCAACGGATTGCATCATGGTGCAGAACGATTTGCCGGTGGGGTGCTGTAAATTGCATTGTTAGATATACAGGGTTGCCCATATTCGACGGACCCATGTTTTTTTTTTAAAATCAAAGAAAAAAATAAAAATTTGGCGGTTGGCAATCTTAATCATTTAATTTGTTCCAAGTAGATTTGTTTACATCAATTTTTGAATATGATATCTCTCAAATGGCCGCCTCTGGCGTTGATGGCGTATTGTGCCCTTTTTGCAGCATTTTCCATCGATTTCGCCAACATTTCGGCCGGAATAGCGGCTATTTCTTCACGAATGTTGTCCTTGAGCTCTTCTACGGTCCTTGGCTTGTTAACGTAAACCTTTGACTTCAAATATCCCCACAAGAAGAAGTCAGGCGGCGTCAAATCGGGCGAACGCGGTGGCCAGTCCAAATCACCACTTTTCGACATCAAACGGCCCGGAAACAATTTCTTCAGAAAATCGATTGTTATGCGACTTGTGTGCGGTGGAGCGCCGTCTTGTTGAAACCAGAACTGCCTCATACGCTTTCGACGAATAATTGGCATCACAAAATTGGTCATCATGTCGCGATAACGCTCCTGGTTGATGGTAACAGCATGGCCATTTTCATTTTGGAAGAAAAACGGCCCAATGACCGTTTTCGCACTAACGCCGCACCAAACTGTGACTTTTTCGTCATGAAGAGGCACTTCTTGAATCTCCTCAGGATTTTCAGTGGCGTAAATACGGCAATTTTGCTTATTTACGGTCCCCATTCAATGTGAAATGGGCTTAATTTTTAATTTTTTAAAAGCACGTTGAGTTTTCACAATTGACTTGTTCTGTTGAATGTAAATTTCAACTATTTCAGAGCGCTCGCGTGGCGTGTATTGTTCCATGGTAAAAATCTGCTTGGACTGACGCTTCAAACGCGGTATGTCATTAAGCGATCTGACATCTCTGTCAAAAGTTATGGCGTTGCCAGATGGGTCCGTCGAATATGGGCGGAAAGCAGATTGATGTCCTCCTCAACGGTGCTGTGAATTCACGCATTTTGGTACTGATCATATGGCGTTTGTAATTGTTCCCATTACCGATATAAGACATATACATTATAAGACTATTACAGTGATGTTTGTTTGTTTGTTTGTATAATTGGCAAGACATCCTGACGCTACAAGTACAATATACTTCTAAATTATTGCGCCAGTCACAATTACTGAAAATTACTTAAATATTTTAGATAACCTACTTAAATGCGAGTTTATACCTAAACATGTATTAATATCATCATTTAACGTTAACATACAAAATTAAACAGTTCAAATATATAATTAATATTAAATGTTATTATTCCTTTATCAACTAATGGTTTCCTCGAATCAAATGTTTGCAGTTCGTAAGTGTTCTTCTATTCTAAGCCTAAATTGCGTGGCGTTCCTTATAGTCTTTATATCGTGGGGTAATCGATTCCAACAGCGAACAGTATGGATGAAAAATTGTCTCTCCGAAACTGACAGTCTGTACTTTTGACACACAATATTGTTTGTTCTTCTTGAAAGGCTAAAGTTAAGTTTTTCATATAGGTATGAGGGTTCTTTTGTCCAGACTATTTTATGTAATAAAACAAGACTTCGCACATCCATCCACGATTGTAGGGGTAAGTCAAATATATTAATGGATACGTCAGATATTCTATCAGTTCGTCTTCGATTGTAGATGTACCGTGCTATGTTGTTAAAGGCTACTTGTATTTTACGTTTACTTGCTGAGTCACAGTTATTGAATACTTCAACACCATAGAAGAGGACAGAAGTTAGGAGGGTCTTGGCTATCAATAAGCGAATCTTGACTGGTAGGAAGTGCTTAATAACATTCTGGCTTCTTAGTAGCCCATACAACTTGCCTACGGATCCAACAATATGATCGTTCCATGTGAGAGTTGTGGAAAACACAAATCCCAAATTCCTTGCTCGTTTTACATATTCAATAGCAGAATTATTTATTGTTAGCTGTGGCAAGCTGGAGATATCAAAGTTTTTGTTGCTAATTATTAGACACTTTGACTTGGATGGGTTTAATCCCAGACCGTTCCTTTCAGCCCATTCACTTATTCTACATAGTTCGCTATTACAGTCATGAACACACTCATCTATTTTACACAAAGGACTGCTAACATACAACTGAACGTCATCCGCATACATATGCACATCACACTTTGACAAAACACTTGGTAGGTCATTTACATAAATAGAAAACAAGAGAGGTCCAAGAACCGATCCCTGCGGGACACCACGTTTTATAGTCAAAAATGACGAAGAAGCCCTTGATGTGACAACAGACTGTCGCCGCTCTGCGAGATATGACTGCAGGAATTTCACAGCCGTGCTTGAGAACATGTACAGTTTCTTTAATTTAGTGCATAGAATTTCGTGGCTTACCGTGTCAAATGCTTTGCTATAATCTAAAAGTGTTAAAAATGTTATATGACCATTATCTACGTTTTTTCGAATGTCTTCTGTTATATTTATAATAGCCGTTGTGCAACTTCGTCCTTTTCTAAATCCAGATTGGTTGTCATTAAAAAGTTTCTCGGTGAGCATAAAAGTATTAATTTGTTTTGCCATTAAAATTTCGAGTACTTTTGAAAGAAATGGTAATATTGAGATTGGTCGGTACTCATTGGCACTTTTTGGTATGGCTATAATTTTAGCAGCTTTCCAAGAATCGGGGAATGTGGATGTAGTCAGGGCAGTATTAAAAATATGTGTTATGTAGGGAAGGATTAGGGGAAGAACTATTTTTAAAAATTTGGGATTAATATCATCTAGACCCGTAGCATTGGATTTTATTTGTAGTATAGATTCAAGGACATCACATTGACTAACACACATAAAGCTAAAACTATTATCACATGTTTTATAAGGTTGACTGTTCAGGTACGTATTGTGTTTCACTTCAGGTACATGAGATCTAATAAACTGTCTGTTTAATTCGTCAATATTTATGTTTAAGCTGGCTTGAGGCTTAGACTTGCCGACGCCAAGTTCTTTTAAGAATTTCCATGTTTGTGCACTCGTCTCTGCATTATAAAACTTATCAGAGTAATACTCTCTCTTAGATAAATTAATCAGAGAAGTTACTTTTCCTCTTAGCAATTTAAAGTGTCTGTGGTGTTGAACAGTTTTGAAACGCTTCCACTTAGCAAAAGCTTTATCTCGAAGATCAATAAGTTATTTTAAGGTTATTGTTGAACCAGGGCCGTAAGTTAGTGCGAAGTGATTTTCGTCTGAGCGGAGCATGCTTGTTATATAAAAATATTAGGTTGTTTGTGAAAAGGTCAAGTTGGGAGTCAACGGTTGGTAGATTATAAATAGAGGTCCAGTCACACATACACAGATCAGCAGTCAACAAAGCACGGTCAAAAAAAATTTTAAAATCCCTGTATTCAATTCGACTTTCATTGTGGTCCGCATACAAATCATAAGACAAAAACAGGACATCATGTTTGGAGAAGACTGGAACAGAAAATTGGTCATAACATTGAACTTTGTCAAAGTTGCTTACGAAGAATATGTCTAAGAGTGTATTGCAGGTACTAGTGAAGTGCGTTGGAGTTTGGTCATTTACAATTTTTAGTCCAAGAGATTCCATATTATTTAATAAATGCGTTTCCCGGCTGTCAGATTGTAGTTTGATTCTCTATTAACGGCATCCTCTGTTAGCACTTTTTCTCTAGCGTTAACAAAATCTGGATACATCTTTGATTTTACTAACATTTCACCTCCCTGGACTTTTATTTCGATTTCATTTTTTTTTTTTTTTTGCTCCTTTGGTTCTTTTTTTTGCTCCCCTTTCCATCTATTTCATAAACTTTAAGCAAATTGCAAATGAAAGTTTCTGGGATTTTACATGACAGTTTATAGCAATGAAATGGAAATGGTTTGGGTGGGTGGGTGTTGGTTGGAAAAGCAATGCGCGTACTGATGTTATGTACTCGCATATGAAAGTTTTCTTTTTTATGTGTCTGCAGCCCCTCTGGAGGGCATCTCATCTTGCTGTATATTTGTGGGTGTGTGGCTTCAAGTTTTTATTGCCCCGGGGGTTTGGGGTTGGGAGGAGGAGAAGGTTATAGGGTAGCACGTGCACTCCCACAGGTGACGATGGCCTCGTTTATGAACAAACAGCAAAATGTTGTCAACATTTCAAATTTATTTGTTCAATATACAAACGCATGCTCCTGTACATGTGTATGGTCGGGATGTACATATGTCTCTGAGTTTGTGTGTAGGTGTCCCTTCTGTTTGTGTGCGTGTTATTAAATTAAACACAGAGCTGCCATCAGTGCTGGGCCAAAAGCATTCATTAGCCACGTTTACTGCACCCGTGGCGACCTCCATTTTGGTTGATGAGTTTTTTTTTTTTTTTTGTCTTTTTCTGCCAGCGCTGTTGCTGTTGCGGCTCATCCTGCAAAGTAAAACTTTTCTGTTTGTGTTTGCTTTTTGATGTACGTAGGGTATTAATGGAGAATAGAAGGCTGGAGTGCGATGGCCATTTGACCATTGTGGTGTAGAAAATTGCATTTAGAAATATTGTCAGTATTAAATATAAAATAAGGTTCTTTTTATACACTTGAAAAGTGTATTATAATTTTGCCCAGAAGTGTGCAACGCATAGAAGGAATCATCTCCGACCACATAAAGTATATATATTCTTGATCAGCATGACGAGCTGAGTCGATTAAGCTTTGTCCGTCCGTCTGTCCGTCTGTCCGTCTGTCTGTTTCTACGCGAACTAGTCCCTCAGTTTTGGAGCTATCGAGCTGAAACTTTGCACAGAGTCTTCTTTTTACTGCACGCTGCTAATATGTCGGAACCGACCGGATTGGATAACTACTTCTTGTAGCTGCCATACAAATGTTCGGTCAAAAAATGGATTTTAGTGAGAAAAACTGTTTTGCTCTCAATACAACTGCTCTCAAACACGGTCATGGGTAATATGTAATGTTTTTAAGCTGATCTGCGAAGTTTGGTCGAAGTCGCTAACCGTTGAGACAAGCTATTTCAAGTGTATCAAAACTTCGGTACAGACGAAGTTAGCTTTGCCTTTCTCGTTTCTCATTCACATATATCATCGATCTACCCTGTTTGCTGGATATATTTTCAACCTGGGTTCTTAATTATTTTTAACTCTTTAAGTTCTTTTTATTCTGCTTTTTTCTTCTTTTGATGCAAGACACCATAATTTCATATATTTTAGTTCGAGTATAATTTTTGTTTCTCTGCTTTCTTAATGATATCTTTTGTATATATTCCTTGCATTTGATCATTGTTCACTTTTTTTTAATTTTTTTTTTTATATTTTATTTTTTAATTTTTTTTTTTTAAAATTTTAAATTATTTTTATTCTTCTTTTTTTTTTTTTTAATAAAAATTAATTTTTTTTTTACATATTATATCTTACTTTTTTTAAAAAAAAAAATTTTAAAAAAAAAAAATATTTTTAAAAAATAAAAATAATATGTTTTCCACATTATCCTGCTTCAACATCTTTCTTACCCATTTCCTTTCACAATATTTCAGTCTAGTTTTTTACCACTTATGCTTGCTGGTTTTTATCAGATTATGGTCAACCAATTTTATTAATGCTGTCTGCTCACCGACATAACAAATGCAAATTTAAAAGACTCTCTCACTCTCTCAAAAGCCGACTTGATTCTGTTTTTCTCATGTTTTTTGTTTCATTGTTCTCGATAAGAGAAACACACAGCTTGATGTAAATAATTTCGTTCGGCTTTCAGCAGCTAAGCATTAGAGTCAAGTGTCAGCACAAAGTGTCTTTTCTTATGCTGTGGTGCTAAGTTTGTGTTGTTGCGTTAAACGTTTCCTTGTGAGCAAAGCGTAAAAGAGCAAGGGGGGACAATATAGCTCACAAATAAGCATACACACTTGCAGTTTTCAGGCACACTCGAAAAACACACATACATGAACAAAAGAAACTTTTGCAGATTCTGCCCTGCAAAGTGTCTCATGGAAACAAATGCTCGTAGAGAGCGAAAAGAAACTCTGAAGTAAATTCAATGCTATCGGAGAAAATTCGTTTTTGAAGTGAGAAGATTATAAAAACGAGAGCGTAAGTTAAAGTCGGCTCTAACCGACTTCGATATACCCGTTACTCATGAAATAACATGTTTAACAGTGTTCCCGCGTTCCTTAGTGTGACCATTCAAAAGTATGCAACATTTTTTAGGGTGGTAGCGGGGAGTTCTTGGTTCACTTTTTGCTTATAACTTGAGAACCGTTCATCCGATCTTTAAATATTATTAACATTGTGCGCGATGACAAGGGCTAAATCCATCACTTTACCGGGAACTGTTTTTTTATGATATAGAAAAAACATAACATAAAAAAACAACAAACATAACATAAACATAACATAAAGAACATGCAAAAATGTTTGTAAAATAACCCGAAACAGAATTCGCTAAATATCCGTAACCAGTACCGTAGCCGATATCCCACAACCGTAATATAACCGTAACCGGAAAAAGCGATCGGCCAAAACAGTAACCGTAACCCAAACCGTTATTCGTTCGGGTTTTAATCTCTGGTTATAATAAATCTAACCGAAAAACTCGTTTAAAAATGCGCCAACCGAGATAAATAAGTAATACTTACCGATGTTGACACTAAGTACTTTTCTTACTGAGTTCACAGTAATTTTACCATACAATTGGTAATTTGCAGCTGTTACACAACTGTACAACAGAATAGTGGGTACTGTTTTAGCTGTCACAAGTTGGCAATCTACTTGAGCTCATCGCAGAGCAGAAGAGGCAACCCCCACTACTCCCCCACCCACCTAATTTGGTTCTGAAACAATTATTGGATTAAACAAATATTTATTAAACTTGAAAATTTTTACTTACTCTGGGGGACTCGAACTCGGGGCCATTGGTCTTAACAAGATTGGAAGCACGTCTTTACCAGTTACGCTACGCGTCCGTTGAAAGCAACGCCTCTAACATATTACTTGTATTAAATCTGCCTAAACATATGCACCAAAAATTTCTTGAATATCGCATAAATCAGACCACTAGTAATTCTCAAGTTCTAATTCGGTTAAAGTGCTCTATAAAGACCAACTGAAATTTGCTAATTCAACAATTTTCACGGTTAGATTTGACGTCGGAACACTTAATCGGTGCATCAAACACATTCAAAAAGTTATTCAATATGTGCGGTTAGATTACAGTTAGTTGCTGCAAAAGCAAAGTATGAGATGAAAAAAATCACGTCAGAGTTACTAATTCTATGGTGAAGTTACTGTAGTAGCAGTAACTTACTAAAACAAAAAACTTGGGCTATTAGACTGCTACGCTTTTACTTGTCCCATTTATTTTTGTCTTTTTGTTTAGTTCTATTCGGGAAAATTTTTTGTTCTTTTTAATTTTATTATTTTTTAAACGTCCTTTTTTCTACCCTTAGCTATTCTCACTTTGCATACTCTTTTTTATTTCTTATTTGATGTTTCCTTCTTGTGTCTGCGTTTCATAGTACTATTGTCATATATTTGATTTTTTACTTTGTTTGCAAACTATTTATTTTATAATTTTACCGTGCATCTAAATTTTTCGCTCGTTTTCTTTGTTTTCGTTTTAAAATTATTAAGAGTTACGTTGTTGCACTTCTTTATTTTATTTTTTCCTATTTTTGTGTAGCTTTCTCTGTAACTCCGTTTGTTTCCTAAAGCTTTTTTTAACCATCTTCTTTATTTTGTTTGTAAGATTCGAGAGATTTCATTTTCTTATTAGAAAATCCAGTTAGAAGGTTTGTGTTCCATCGTGGAAACAGGAATGCATTTCTCCCATTTTAGAGTGCACATAGATGGCGTCACCTGAGGTGATTGGTTTTGAATGATATGAAAAACTTTGATTGGATTTAAAAATAAATAAGGAATGAGAATTTAGTTGGAAGTGGTTTCTGTCTCAAATTTTCATCTCTTCCTTTTAACGTTTCATTCTTATTCTTTGTTTTATTTTCTCCCGGCAATCGCACTTTCTTTATCATTCTTTATTCTAACCATAAATACTACTTCTACCACATTTCTTATTTAAAAAAGACTTTTCCCATTCTCATTTTTTTCAGTTCATTTTATGTCTAAAATTTTTTCCTTCTTAAAAAATGTATAATTTTGTTTCTTTACTCGCGTTCTTGAGTTATCATTCCATTGCTGATGCCTTCCAGTTTCCTTTCTATTCCATCTTTCTCACTATGTTTCTGGAATAAGTTCCCAACTTTTAAAAAATTCCACAAGCACAAAGTCAGTCTGCCTTTAAAAAAATATTCGGCTTAAGAAAAAAGCTTGATCGTAGGGTCCCGAAATCCCAAACATAGCCCAACCAAATCACTCTCCATCTTTCCATACATTTGTCTAATTTCTTCACTTAATTTCTTTTGAATAAAAAAAATTGTAAGCATACTTATTGGGGCGGTACCTGCAGGGTATCTCTGGTTCTATCTTTGGACAGCACAGTCTTCCAGTTATGCTCTCTGTGTGCTGCTCGAGCATTTTTTTCATTACTTTGTCTATTTGTTTGTTATTGTAGCTGTGGTTGCTGTTGTTGCTGCGGCGGCGGCTGCTGCTGCTGTCATTTCGTGACTTTGTGTGTGGCGGCTGCTGGTGTGATGTTACATTTTGATATTTCAGTGTTCCTTTTTTTTATTATATTTTGTTTTGCTCTAAAGCATGACGACGACTACGTGAGCCAGTTTTTCGCATATAGAAATGATTATTGCCCGCCAGTTTGGCAGCAAATGGTGTTGGGTGCTCTCCCTTTGCAGAAACCCATCAGCATTTAAATATATAGAAACAACTACAGCTGCTGCTGCTGCTGCATGGGCCAAATGCGTTTCGGCGACACAAACGACACGGACGCGACCCCACACAAAACGCATTAATTCTAATTAACTTTTTGCGGTAACCTAACCCAAAAACACCAAGCAGGCCGAGTCGGAGGCCTCGTTCTGCCTTACGCTGGGTTTATGAGTCCGAATTGCGCAACAAATGAAGTGCAGGCAATAAAAAGCGACAAAGGCAAATGGCAAACCGTCCTTGTTTTGGTCCTAACTGCGTTTCGTGCGTTGAGCCATGAAAATGGAAATGAAAATTTATACGTTTGGGGGCTAGCAAAACGGCGCGTTCGTGTGATTAAAACACCTGCGCCGACAGCTGCCGGAGCATTAGTAGCTGGCCAACTGCGTGTGATTGTCTCTGGCAGCTGTTGCTGCTCCTGCTAGTGCTGGCTAGGTGATCATAGCTTTTCATTTTCCTTCCCTAAGCTAATGAAATGTCATGATATTTATGGCTGAGAATGCGTTTTAATGCAAAAGACATTGCTTCTCATCTGCACTGGGGAGTTAAGAGCCAGAGATGTTTCTACCTGCCGTAGGCTACAATTTTATCAGAAGTTATGGTCGTGGCGATGCTCCAAGTATGATTAGGTGAAATGAAAAATTGAAAATAAAGCGATTCTCTTATTAAAGCAATAATACGAATTTAAACCCAAATCTTTTGCAAAAACAGGCGTTGATCTAATAAAATTTCCAGCAACTTCAATGAGGCTCATAAAACGAAACAAAGAATAAAGCAAGGACAAGGGCTTAGAAGGTGGGGGGCGAGCCAGACGACGCACAGCAATTGCTGCAGAAAGTCAAAGTCATTAAAAAGTAATGTCATCGTCAACGAATGCGGTTCCCCTTATTCCCCACCTTCAGCGGTGGTAGCCTGTGGCGCTTAGTTGGCAATTCAACTCCTTCAGCCCTCATGCGCTCCATTAATGATGGATGAGGACTAGGACTCGCCTGGCTGCTGCTGCTGCTACTGCTCACCGAAAATGATTTGATGAAAACATTTGAAATTTTTATCGGGTGCAAATTTATGCAGAACTGTTGATGTCATCGCCATTGCGTTCTTGTGGCCGCAGAAAAATGATGACGATGCCAGTGACGTTGAAATATGAAGGAACATTACCTTCTGGTTAAGACTGGGCGGCACAGGGGGTGGCTGGGCAAACGTGAAACTGAAACTGAAGCGGCATGATTGGCGCTTTTACACTGGGCGGAGTGCCTGCCAAAGGCTGATAAGAAGTTGCTTCGTTTGTGTTGCTATTTAATGGGATTTAATTTTTATTAACATTTGAAGAGTGCACTTAAAATTTGTTACAATTGATTTTAAAATTGATTGGATTCGGCTTAACTTTTCAAGACTTCTTTCAAGTCTTCGATTTAACTTAAGGCTTTTGCGCTGGTATGGGGAAACAACAATACAAATGTTGAATTTCGTCGCACTGTGTAATATACTCTGTACCTGCTGTAGCGGCTAAATGTTGGGCTTAAGTGCGTTCAACTGGAGTATCGTTCATTCATTCTTTCCGCAGATCAATAAATAATCTTTATTCTATCTATATGTATAAAAATTAATGTTTGTCTGTTTTATTGGTTGGACGATTGCCCTGGAAGGTTTCGAAGTTGAAGAAATGGGCGGGAATTGCTAAAAAAAAAGCCCAAAACGAAATTTACAAAATTTCCGTTTACAATGAAACTTTGGGCCACCGCGAATTGGCATTGAAAACGGGAACAAGAAGGTATCGGTCAATAAGATTTAAATTTGCGAAATTTGCAATATATATTAATAAGTTTGAAAATGATTCCACTCTGTTACATACTTTTGCACAATCTTAATATAAGGTTGTCAAAAAGTCTTGCGGTATTTCCGCAAGCTTGTCTTTTGCAAGCGCGTAGTTCTAGTTGTATTCGTCGCATCGGTTCACGTCAAGAGCTTTTGGGAAAGCTCTTTTCACGCGCTAACACGTGTTTTATTTATTGTTGTTTGTTTTTTAGTCGTTCGGGAGTTATAGCCTCGCAAACATGGAGCAAAATAAAGAGCAAATACGGCATATTTTACAGTACTACTACGATAAAGGCAAAAAATGCATCTCATGCTGCCAATAAAATTTGTGCAGTTTATGGACCCGATACAGTTTCCATTTCCACCGCCCAACGATGGTTTCAACGTTTTCGTTCTGGTGCAGAGGTGATCGAAAATTGCGATAAAATCGCTGAATTGATCAAAGAGACCGGCATAGTAGCAGCCGTAGCATCGGCCCAGAGATGGGCATGAGTCATCAAACCGTTATAAACCATTTGAAGAAGCTTGGATTCAAAAGAAGCTCGATGTATGGGTGCCACACGATTTGACGCAAAAAAACATTTTTGCCCGTATGGATGCATGCGAATCGCTGAATCGCAACAAAATCGACCCGTTTTTGATGCGGATGGTGACTGGCGATGAAATGTGGGTCACCCGACAACGTGAAGCGCAAACGGTCGTGGTCGAAAAGCGGTGAAGCTGCCCAGACGGTGGCCAAGCCTGGATTGACGGCCGGGAAGGTTCTTCTGTGTGTTTGGTGGGATTGGCAGGGAATCATCCACTATAATTGCTCCCCTATGGCCAAACGCTCAATTCGGACCTGTACTGCCAACAACTGGACCGCTTGAATGCAACACTCATGCAGAAGAGGCCATCTTTGATCAGCAGAGGCCGATTTGTCTTCCATCAGGACAACGCCACACATCTTTGGTGACGCGCCAGAAGCTCCGGGAGCTCGGATGGGAGGTTCTTTTGCATCCACCTTATAGTCCGGATCTCGCACCAAGTGATTACCACTTATTTCTGTCCATGGCGAACGAGCTTGGTAGTCGGAAGTTGGCCACAAGAGAGTCCTGTGAAAATTGGCTCTCGGAGTTTTTTGGGAAGCGAGCTTCTATAAGAGGGGCATTATGAAGTTGGCATCTCTGCATATTTGACTTAAATCGCATTAATATAACCAATTTTATGAACAATTGAAAATTCAATAAAAATACCGCAAGACTTTTTTGACATATAAAATATGTTTCAACCTTAAATGTTATACAAAATTATTAAAAAAATAAATATTTCGTTCCCCAAAATTAATTTGAATCGGTTGCGTTTCCGGTACGCGATTTTAATCGGTATATTTCTCTCTCCGACCTATGTGTGCTCTGGCGGCCTCATCAATTTGGCATATGTGTGGCACCATCCCCTACCAATATTTGCAAGCTGCTGATTCCCCAGTCAAAAAAAGGTTTCCCTGATGTTGTATGTCTCTTACTGATCTTTGCGAAATCTAGGATCTTGGGCCTGACTAATGGAAAATATGTATAAGAAAGTCCATTGAATTGTTCACTAAAACATAACTAATACCAATAACGGAGCTCCCAAATAGGAATAGGTAAGATATTTAGAATATAAAACAGAATCCAGTATATTGAATGGTTGGTGGTATTTCAAGATGATTTTCATGTGCCGAACACGAATCTGCTGCGGAAATTTTTAGTTATTCTAGCTAAGACTTCCAAAAAATGCCTATTTTGCCCCTTTTTAGACACGTCTTGTGTTTTGACTCTCTTTGATATTATAGAAAATTAACTTCACATAAAACAACTGTAAAACAAGTGAGAAAGTCGGTCAAGCCCGACTATAATATTCACTTTACCTGTTTACTCTCTCTCTAAGATTATGCGGCGTTGGTTTGGGAGAAGAGTGGGTGGGGGGTGGGGGAGGGGGTGGTTGAGTTACTTTCTCATAACTGAAAACCGCTCTCCGATCTTTATCATTTCTTGGCAAATCGATACACATTGCTTATACTTAACTATCTCTAGAAGGAACTATCTATCCACAAAACTGTGGAAGATATGAGGTTTTTTTCAAATTGTTGGGGCGGGAGGGGCGTGGCAAAAATTGAAAATAAACTTGATCTGATCATGTCAAACCTCTATCTCTTACCATCTCTGAGATCTGTTTGTTCATACGGACGGACAGACGGACATGGCTATATCGACTCGGCTGTTGATGCTGATAAAGAATATACATACTTTATAGGGTCGGAAATGATTCCTTCTCCATGTTACATACTTTTGCACAAACTAAATATACTCTTTGTACCTGCAGTACAGAGTATAACAACTGTAAAAAGTACGTGTAAAGTTACTACTCCTTATCTTTGAAATAAACTTTTTCAAACAATTTTACGATTTTTTCCAGCAAAGATATACCATTTTAAATCAGGATGCATATTTGGCACTTCACATATAAACTTAAACAATTCTTATTCGAAATCCTTAGGTGCATAAGGACATCGACATCGATATGCGGAACACTCCATATTATATCAATGTTCTCAATTCCACTTCGGTTTTCGTATAAACGTTTGAATTTACCACTATACTTTTACAGATTTAAATAAAAGGTGTAAAGGAAATCTGTGGTTACTAGATCAAGGCTTCCTTTTTCTACGAATTGAATCCACTTGACATTGAGCTGTCGGTTTAACTGCTTGAGCAATTCACTTTTACTTAAACCGGATCTAGTAACCGTAGATATGAGCGTCACCTTCCATATAACTTTATTAATATAGAGTTCAACGTACGAACGTTTATACCAAAACCGAAACCGTGAAATTGAGAACAGGCCTGTATACCTGTATATAATGGAATTTTAGTTAAGACTTAATAATAATATATCTTTTAGTATATTTTTTATCGATATTGGCTCTGTGATAAATCAAACTCTACTGTGTACAAATTTTAATTCTACTTACACTTGTATGGGTGGAACTATTTGCGAGCTATGCTTAAGTTGACTTTCTTGATAAATATTTCAGTATTTAATAATTATTAATATTATATAATTTAGGTAAATGCTTAGTATCGATATTTTACTTTTTTATGGAAATGAATGAATATCCGTTATGTTTTGTTTAAGGGCCGATTTCACATCTTCTACATAGAGCTATCTGTCACATAAACTAACAAATAACAGTGTAAAATATATGACTATCTGTCACATAGCAGCTATCTGGGAAAACAGAAATCTTCCCTAAATGAGATTTAGCTACCTTTTTTCGTTTCTCTGATAACAGGCTTGATTCCTGGAATCTAAGAAATCGAGTTTTAATACTCACCCATTTTCTATTTCAATACAATTTTGACTTAAAGATAAAAAGTTAACGTTTGAGTATTATGTTAGTTGACCCCCAACGTATAATACAATCAAGACTTGGCTTATTACAATTTTTGGTCCTTAGCAAATTTACTAAGGCTGATGTTCTTAGTTTTTTACAGAAACTCTGCTTTTGCAAGTATTTTTGTAATATTTTAAAGCTGATTGCTGATTTTGCTCACTATTCGTCAGTATCTCAATATCTAGCTGAAGGGAACCGAAGCGAACCATTTTATTTTTCAGTTTTAGGTTCGGTTCAGCATTTTTGAAAACACACCGGTTCGGTTTTCGGTTCGGTTCACGGGAGAAAAAAGCGGTTCGGTTCGGCTCAGAACCGGTTTGCATCCCTGTTTTTAAATACATGTGTAGGTAATTAACAGGCTCGTAGTTTGTATCGAATTTGAATGAAAATGTTCAACAAAACCAATTGCATACATTAGGGCAGCAACAACACATTGGTTTTTTGCAAACTCGTCAAAAATTACATAAAAATGGAATATTCATTGAAAAAAATCGAAGAATTGATTGGGAAAGTTTATTTCAAGGGGTGAGGCAATTATTCCGATAATATTAAAGAGTCACAGCAAAATAATAGGATCCCCAAAAATGCGTCTCAAATGAGTCAAAAATGATTTTTTTCTAGCTATAATTAAGCTGTAAACGAGCGTAAGTTAAAGTCGGCTCTAACCGACTTCGTTACGTTACTCATGAAAACAGTGTTTCCCGCGTTCCTTAGTGTGGACCATCCGAAAAAGTATGCAACATTTTTTTGGGGGCAAGGCGGGTGGCTTGTTCACTTTTTGCTCATAACTTGAGAACCGTTCATCCGATTTTTATCATTTCTTCGACAAATCGATTCATTTTGCTAATTACTAACTATCTCTAGAAGGTACGAATTGTCTATCTTTAAAACTGTAGGAGATATAACGTTTTTTTCAAATTGCGGGGGCTGGAGGGGGCGTGGCCAAAATTTGAAACAAACTTGATCTGCGTGCAGATAAAAGAAGCATTTGTCCCATACATGTCAAACCTCTATCTCTTACCATCTCTGAGATCTAGGTGTTCATACAGACAGACGGACAGACGGACGGACGCACAGACGGACAAGTCTATATCGTCTCGGCTGTTGATGCTGATCAAGAATATATATACTTTATATGGTTGGAAATGATTCCTTCTGCCTGTTACATACATTTGCACGACTTTAGTATACCCTTTTTACTCTACGAGTAACGGGTATAATTACTAAAAATCTCGAAAAAATCTAATTTTGTTGCCTTGAGAGATTACCAGCCAAAGTTGTTGGTGTTTTAAGTTCATCCAGTGTCGAGTAGAGTATGCGGTAATGCACGTAATTTTGCTGCTGGCATTTCGTTAGGGGTCGGAAATTTTTAGGCATTGCTAAAAATTCATGTGCATTACTATGGAATACCCAGTCTGAAACAAAACACAACAAATATACCAGCAAAATGTTCTTCCCGAATTTTGGGATTTAAATGAACATAAGCTGTTTTACACTAATACTAGGAGATAACCCGATGCGCTTCGCTGCGCCTTCAACAGTATAGAACCAAACAATATTAGATATAATAATACCCCGTAGGACCCAAAATAGAACTTTGCTGATGGGTTTTCCTCCAACTCCCACCCCATCCCACCCCCCTCTACACCCAATTCCCACTAACATCCCACCCACATCCCTCCACCTCCCGCCAATTTCCCCCACATCCCATCCACTTCCCCCTATCACCCACTTCCCCATCTGAAACACCATCGCTCCCATGACACCCACATCCCACTCAGCCAAGTGGTATCCTGGTATTTCCAACATCGGAAAATGAAAACACAAATGAATTCTCATTTTGACCTTACAAGCGGAGTTTCAAGTTAATCGGATGAAAAATATCTATTTTGCATGAAGAATTTTCAGGGCATTTTCACAGTTAGGCGGATTTTTCCGACATGGCAAAATCACATTTCAAATTATTTCGAATTCTGTCCTTACAAACCGAGTTTCAAGCCAATCGGGTGAAAAATATTTTTATAAAGCTGGAATTTAGGTCAAGCCAACCGTGGAATTTTCCAACATTGGAAAATCACATTTCAATATGCATTTTATATTCTGTCGTTACTAACCGAGTTTGAATTCAACCAGATGAAAAATAATTTTTGCATGCAGATTTTTTTCCGGCCATTTTCCTCGTGGGCAGATTTTCCGAATTCGGGAAAAACACGTGTCGAATTATTTTGCGTACTATGCTTACAAACCAAGTTTCAAGTCAATCGGATGAAAAATAAAATTTTTCCCATACAAACTTTTCCGAAGCTTTTCCGACGTTTCCGGGTGGAATTTTCTAAAACAGAAACTCCTGTCCAAATTTCAGCTTTCTTTCTGATACCGTTTGGGCTGTGTGATGATTGCCAATCAGTCAGTCAGTGAATCAGGACACTCTCTTTTAAATATAGATATTAAGCTATGTTTTCAGTTAGACTTTAAACTTATTGTGTTATTTGATAGCTTATGTGACATATATGCAGTGCTTACAGAAGATTTCCTATTCATCCACATTTTTTTTAAGCTCGGTGGGATGCAATATGTATAGTATACTAACTTTGCCCAGAAGCATGCAACACAGAAATATATGTTTCCATCTTTATAAAGCAAAGGTGCTCAGAATACCGAAACTACAATAAAAATGAAGAAAATATTTGTGAAGAGCAACAAGAACCACAAGGAAGGAAGAGGGAAATGGTGCTGTGGTGATGCACAAGAAATTATTCGCAGCTAACAACAAACCTAACGCTTGAAGTTAAAGAGAAGAGTGAACACATTTAAAGTTGTTGTTGCTCTACTCTAGGGCGGAAGCTTTGAAAAGGCTTCATATACGCGTCATGAAAATCTAAAAATTAGTCCAAAACTATACAGTTCGGCTATTCGCTCATTTCTTAATTTAATTAGTATCTTTTGGAAAAACTCTATAAAGGTCACAAATAGCCATCAACTAGCTTCCAAAAAATTCAAAATATAACGAATCTGCTGAATGCACCCAATGATATAGGTTGTCACCGCAGTTAAAGTTACATTTAAGCTGCATCCCCCTTTTTGAAAAGAGATATCGCTCACTTTTTACATTATTTTTTGTGTTCCGTCTGCCATTTGCTCTTGAAGCAGAGGCCGCAGCCGTTGGCTGCCAATATTCATATAATATTTTCACAGTGAAATATTTTCCGCTCATAAAAGAAAATTGACTGCGAAAATTGTTTTACTGACGTTCCCGGCAACGAACCAACCAACCAACCAACTCGCAACTTCCACTCCGCATTCTTCATCATTTTTGCCTCAGTTTTGTGTGTGTAATATGTTTTGTTTACATTTTTTTTTTTTGTGCGTGTGCATTTTAACGTTTTTTATACTTTTATTTTGCATGCATCAGCGCGTTATTAAATTCCACGCTCTGTTCGCAACACAAACACCAACGCAAAGCGAGCGCAGCATCCGCATCCGGCAAGCGTTGTCTCATTTAACCACAAGCTGCTTCTCATAAAAGTCAAAGCCGAAAGGAATACTTTACGTTATGAACTAAGGATTACAGTTGCAACTCCTCTAATGACTATAAAAGAAGTAGCTAAGTAATAAGTCATTTGAGCAACAGTTTTTTATTGCCTAACCTTAGCCTTTTTTAATTTGCAGTTTAATCTAGGCTAAGCAGAGATTATATTCACAACTCTTTGCAAAGTACTTGGGGAAAGTCGAGGCTTAGCAATTAATTACAAATTCAAGTGGGATTTGGATTTTATTGCAGCTCAGATTTTGTAATTTAAATAATTGTAGGAAAATGCAGCCCGAATTTAGACAAACAAATTTATTTATTATTTTGCTTATTTGTACAGATGCTTTGAAAATACAATCAATCTACTGTATGTTAAAGACATGTAAAATGTCTGTTAAGCCCTCCACTTGCAGCGACAACAGCATGTCTACATTACCATGCTATGTTATGGAACACCCCCTCCTTTGGCATGTTAACCGTTAGCACAGTTTTGTACACAGGCTTCTCCTTTTACATTCTGTTAGCGTGGGCTTAGGCTGGCAAGCTACAGCTGTAATGTACATACATTGAAGTGAATAACAGCTATTAGACGCTTAAGAAACTGCACTTGACATTTGGCTTAATATTAGACTTTATTAATAAATTGACTTTAGGCAATGGTAAAGAAAGAAATAGTTTTGGAATATTTTCATAAATTTATAGTTAAAATTTTAAACTTAAAAAATGTATATTATTCATCAGGGATAATATTATAAGTGTTCACATAAATACACGCCTAAAGTAAACAAATTCAAGATGCGAATGCTATGTCATCTAGGCATCTATTAAAGTACAGTGGTAGCTTGATAAGCCAGTGACTCTTAGTGCGAAAACGCTTCTGGTAACTAGTATCTGCACACAATCTCGATGGTAAAAAAGAGATTTTCATGTGCTCATCAAACAATACCCTCACCGAAAGCAAGTAATAGGTTTGTTGAATATTCTGATTCATCAAATTTTAAGGCTAACGAGAATTAAGCTAAGCTGAGCAACTCAGAAGTGCAGGGCAGTCGCATAGTATAGGTATTATTTCATAAGTACAAAACCAAAGTTTTTAAAAAAAATTTTATGTTTGAACCAAAATTTAATGTAAAGGTTTTGGTTTAAATCTTGCAAATAAGTATCATATCGATAAGTACCAGATAACTCAAAAAATTGATGTCATGATGTCTTTAATGGGATATGAGATATTAACCAACGGCTACCGACTTTACCGCCCACCGTATGACCCTTACCGATTTTTATACCCTTTTTTGAGACGGTATTGTCCGGATGTTTGTAACGAACGAAGGAGCATTCGACCACATAGTATATATATTTTATCAGCGTGACGAGCTGAGTTGGATAGCCATGTCCGTCTGTCCGTCCGTAAACAATGCCGTCTATAGTATAGCTACCATACAAAAGATAGGCCGAAAAAAGTTTGGTGCATGGGAATGATCGGGAAAAACTTTTTTTTTCAGTTACGTGTTTGTACGTTTATCTGCGAATCGGATGAATATATCGTATAGCTGGCCATATGAAAAACTGGCAGGAAAATATCATGCCCAAGGGGTTATAAACTTCGGTCGAGAGAAGTTAGCCTTCTATTTTTCCATCTGTTTTACCTGTTCTTTAGGTTCAATACTTAAAACAACAAAATGAAAAAACAATTTAATTGGGGTATAAAAATGGAGGGAAGCTAACTTCGGCTCGAACGGTTTAGTCGCCATAGTCTGCCACTTTTTTATTGCAGCTTTGACGATTTTATTTTTTTTTTGATCAAACTCTCCAAAATTGTGGGTTGAAACAGATAATATTCATAAACTGGAACAGTATAAAGAGCTACTACCATTGCAAGAAAAAGTTTGACTCACTAGAACCATTATTTCGACCGATCGTTCTATGGCAACTAAAATGCTATACTCTTGCGATTTGTATCAAACTTAACAGAATTCTGTGCTAGCATATATTATTTATCAGTAGCGAGTTAGGGAGCGATAGCATTGAAAACCAAAAAGTCTTTCATACTAAGACTATTTTTCAGACCTATATATTGCATGCCAGCTCTACTATATAGTTGTACTAGCTGAAATTATTTGAAGTCATAGACAACTTATTAATACGAGGTTTGGGAGCACTAGCATTGAAAACAAAAAAGTTTTTCTTACTAAAACTGGTTTTTCGAAACATGGTTCTTATGGCGGCTGTAGAATTGTGTGGTAGCATAGAATATTGATCTGTACAAAGTTTGGGAGCGATAGCATTGAAAACAAAAAAGTTTTTCTCACTAAAACTACTTTTCAAACCGATCGTTCCTATGGCAGCTATATGCTATAGTCATCCGATCTGGCCGGTTCCGAAAAATGTGCAGCGTATTTGTACCAAAGGTCTGCGTGTAAAGTATGGTTGCGATAACTTTAAAACTGACGAAGGAGACAGAATAGAAACAGACGGACAGACGGACGGAGAAACGGAAAAGGCTATATCAACTCAGCTCGTCATGCTGATCAAGAATATATATACTTAATGTTGTCGGAGATGCTTCCTTCTGTGCGTTACAAACATCTGGACAATTTTAACATACCCTCTCCAACGGTATAAAAATAACACAGTTCAACAAGTATTGGGTCATCTCGGGCCGGGGAATGAGGAGGCTTTCAAGCTGAGTAAAAGTTAATTTTCAAAATTATTCTAGCACGTCAAATTTTTAAGATATCAATGGTCAAAGTTGGTAAAAATGCCTAAAAAGGCAACTTTCAAAAATATATTAAAAAGCCATCTCTAACGAAATAATGCTTGTGAAAGTTTAGATAAATAGGTTGATCTTTCCTCTATAACCAAATTCTTGATTGATGGGCAAGAAACCGTAATTAATTTAAAAAGGAAGATGTATATTTTATACTTTCTCACCAAGCAAACTAACTTGATTTTGTGTCAGTAGGCTTTTTTGGAAATCAGTTTTAAATTGTTTTTAATTTTAAAATTGCCGTGGGAGTACTTAAACTCACTAGAGTCTTGTGACAGAGAGAGACCATCAAGCAATCGGTTGAAACGAATGGGTATTTGGCAGTCAAATTGTTAATTTGGACAAATCATGGGTAACTCGGACGCCAAAAAACTGCATGTCTCCGTAAAAGATAAAAAAAATACGGATGCCATTTATTGTCATTTATGTTAGCTGTATTATGGTTTTTTAAAATCACGCTTTTTAAAAAGCGCCTGTATATGCTTCTTTGTAAAAACCAGTGAGATGCCACTTATTAAATTTTTTTAATAAGGTGGCAGCACACTTGCACAATCAGCTGATGAATTGTAAAAAATAAATAAAAATTGCAAGGAATTAAAATGGAAAGAACATATAAGGAATGGTTTTTTTTATTCAGCGGCATAGGCGAACATCAAAGTTAGTATATAATATTTTGGATTGGAGAAAGAAGCGCACAAAGACCTTTAAACGTTGAAGTCCGAGATCCCAGGCAAAATGCAAAGAAATTTCTATGATCTTGTTGTCATGAGCGTGCATAGACTGCGGACGTGAAGATTGCATTGCCGGCGTATATGAGATGCCTACTGTTTGACATATCCCATAAATAAAATAAAAGAGTGAGCTTCGGAAGGCCTAATTTCGCATGTCAAACAATAGGCTGAAGGGTAGAGTTTGTATATAAAAGGCCCTTGGAGCATGATATATGCTGCCAGTTTGATATGCTGATATAGTCATCCGATTTAAATCAAACTTGACAAAATTGTGTGGTAGGATATAATATAGATCTGTACAAAGTGATAGCGATAGCATTGAAAACAAAAAAGTTTTTCTTACTAAGACTTTTTTTCAGACCTATCTTTTGTATGGCAGCTATACTATATAGTTGTCCGATTTTGATAATTCTCGGTGAAATTATGTGAAATCATAGAAAACTTATAAATACGGGGGTTGGGAGCGATAGCATTGAAAACAAAAAAGTTTTTCTCACTAAAATAACTTTTTCAACCGATCGTTCCTATGGCAGCTATATGCTATAGTCATCCGATCCGGCCGGTTCCGACAAATGTGCAGCGTATTTATACCAAAAGGCTTCGTGCAAAGTCTGGTTGAGATAGCTTTAAAACTGACGGAGGAGATAGCATAGAAACAGACGGACAGACGGACGGACAGACGGACAGACGGACGGACGGACAGACGGACATGGCTATATCAACTCAGCTCGTCATGCTGATCAAGAATATATATACTTTATGTGGTCGGAGATGTTTCCTTCTGTGCGTTACAAACATCCGGACAATTTTAATATACCCTCTCCAAGGGTATAATTAAAGAATCATTAAATAATTGCGTTGAAATCGTTTAAAATGTTATCACTTTAATGTTATCCAGCGACAAATCGCGGCGCCTGCCCATAATAGTTACAAGAGCTGCATGGTATTCGCCTAGCCTTGTATCTTGCTCTGCGTTGTTGCTGCTGTGCAGTGGCTTCTATTTAAGTCCCTGCTGCATTGCAATTTCATTTGTTCCAAACACAATTAACTAAAAGAACAGCTGTCAGAAGAGGTGTTGCCAGACTGTTTTGTATATAAAAAATAGAGGGAAGCTAACTTCGGCTGTACCGAAGTTTATATACCCTTGGAGCATGATATATGCTGCCAGTTTGATATGCTGATATAGTCATCCGATTTAAATCAAACTTGACAAAATTGTGTGGTAGTATATAATATAGATCTGTACAAAGTGATAGCGATAGCATTGAAAACAAAAAAGATTTTCTTACTAAGACTTTTTAAATCGCAATCTATTTCGAAGTCAAAAATAAGTAATCAAATTGCAACAGCTGCTGCTTTCCAAATTTTGATTTATATTTTTGTATTTTTTGCAGCCATTTAAAAAAAAGTCAACTTTGAACGGCTGCCATTTAATAACTATTTTGTAAAAAGATTCCAAATTTTGCCAAAATATTGCTATATGTATTCAAAATCATTTTCGACAGTCTTTATATCCAGTTTCCCAAACATTAAATTGGGACTTTTGGCCAAAATTGCCAGTGTGCACTGGCATTATTTCTTATCATTTTGATTTCTTAAAACATTGCCGTTTCTATTGACAAATTGTAATTTTTTTGCGTTTTTGCTGATGACACTTCTGTATCCAGAGAGAAGCGAGTACTTTTTTAAAAAATTCGAAATTCCTTCGTGGGGAATGCCATAATTTTTGCACTTCACGAAAGTCTTAAGACAGGTTTTGAGAAAAGGTAAGTTCGACTGCAAGATGCTTTTACGGTTAACCATTACAACATATACGCACATGTCACGGATCAATTTTTTTCGTAAATACATACCTTCAATTTAATTTAAACCAAATATAACAGCTGGAAAATAAAACATTGGCAATTTGCACGCAAAATCTGTGAGCATTAGAAAATGTGGGAAAATAGTTTGCTGCAGCTGCTGCAACATATGTTATGTTTGATAGCTCACAGCTGAGCGAATAAAAACCACAAAAATAAATGAAAAGTATTAATAGGTTAAATAGTCTATTAATAATCGAACGACAATCAAAAATTGGAGTGTTTTAATTGTTTTCTTCCGCAGTCTTTAGAGAGACGACAAAATATCTACAATCAAGCCTTAGCCTTGTTTAGCTGGTTCAGTCCAGTGGTTAACAAAAATTGGGATCCAAAGTCAGCTCAGAAAAACAACCGTTTTTTGTTTCATATGCGCCATCTATATTATCTATAAATCTTTGCTACTACGCGCACACCTGCGAATTTTAAATCCTAGAAGACATTTGAGTAACTTTTAAATCCTCAAATAAATGCCCCAAATATATGAAGCCGGAAATTCATTTTTGGTCCAACAAATGTCATCTCGAAAACAGTGCCATATTAAAACTGGATTGTCTGCCTTCAGGGCTCGGAAGTACGAAAAGAATACGCACTGTACTGGAAAATAATCTCCTAGCTTAAGTGAAGAAGCACGACAGAATATTTAACTGATCGTGCCGTAGAGGAAATGAGATACTTAAATATAGTAAGTCAATTAGGAAGAAGAAGTATCCAAAGAAGAATGCGGTTTGATGACAGTTATATTCGTGGATGACACAGAAACCTCTTCTATCCAAATTCCAACCGAATTCCAATTCTTAGGTGACACAGAAATTTCTTTTAGTTGGTTTCAAACCTCTAATGTTTTGTTAGGAGATTTTGCAAAGCTCTTTTCTCACTAGCGCCTTTTGTCGAAGTGGCGCCCTCTACATGACAGCTAGCGGATTAAGGGATGGAAACTAATGACTCATGTTTGGCGCCAACAAATTTTTAATTTTTTCATTATATTTATGGAGAATGCGACTTAAAATTTGAATTATTATTTAAAAATGCAGAATAAAACATATAACACAACCAAAAAATTTCAGTTAATCATTAAATTAACCCACATCTAAAATAAGGGAAATTTTTTGGCGAGAGATTCAGCCCTGTTTTTAGAGATGGAACATCAATTGGAACATCTGGTGTTCCAACTAGATTTTCTAATTAGAAAATGAAATCTCTAGAAGTTTTGTGGCACCAACGAATTTTTCGAGAGATTTACAAACCAACCGTCGGCAAAATCTCTAGAGATTTCTGTAGCACCCCCGATTGGTTGGTTTCAAACCTCCCGTGTTTCGTTAGGAGATTTAGCAAAGCTCTTTTCACACTAGCCCCCTGTGTCGATGGTGGCGCCATCTACTTCAAAGGCAGCGGACTAAGGGCTGCAAGTTATAACTCATGTTTGGCGGCAACAAATTTTTAAATTTTGCAATATTTATGGAGAATATGACTTAAATTTGAATTATGATTTTAAAACATATAACACAATCAAATCATTTGAGTTAAACATCATATTAACCCATGACTAAAAAAGGGGAAATTTTTTTGGCGAGAGATTCAGCCCTGTTTTTAGAGATGGAACATCAATTGGAACATCTGGTGTTCCAACTAGATTTTCTAATTAGAAAATGAAATCTCTAGAAGTTCTGTGGCACCAACGAATTTTTCGAGAGATTTACAAACCAACCGTCGGCAAAATCTCTAGAGATTTCTGTGGCACCCCCGATTTAGAGGTAATCGCAGATGTTCGTCAGAACATCATTCGCGCGTGAAACTCAAAGCGAATAAATAACGAACAAGACCTTCGATTACGAAGTCGCCAAACGTTCGTTTATGATTCTTGTGTGGCTCAACTTAAAGCGAACCCTCGCTTGTGTTTCGAATGAGAAGAGTTTTTCTTTAGAACTGCGAGGTCGTAGTTTCAAATCCCCTTCTTTAAAATACATTAAACATTGGTCGATTTTCCATAAAAAGATGCCTTGGGCGAATCGGTACTGCTCAAAACCGGCTTGCAATTCTAAATATGTATAATGATCGAAATTCTGTTCTTTTTAGAGTGTATGAGTTTGAAGTTCCATGACTTTCACAGTTCCAACCCTTTCGGAAGACGAAATGAGAGCTGAGTCGCTAGCTTTTTAAAAAAATAACAGCACTTTTGGTGGTGGAATAAATTTTAATTTCAGATTTTAAGCAATAAAATCACTGGTATAAAGGCAAAACAATACTTTTTGCCATTTAATAAAATAAAACGAAATGTTTTTCGACTAAAATTGTAATTTTTATTAGAAAAATATCATTATTTTGAATGAAAATTTTTTCAGTTCAATGCTCAACTTTGTAATAACACCACACCTATTTCTTAATGTAGTTTGGAGTGCTGAATTTAAAAATCAATTTCCAAAATTTTTAACGAAAATTCATTTTAAACATAATTTTTCTTAAATTTTTTCGCATGGTTACAATTAATTTACACTTACATTCTAAACCATGTTACAATTCTGAAACATCAGGTATAGCCAAGCGAGATACCAATCGAAAGGTTATTGAATTTCGAATAATGTCGCTGAGCATTGTTTTTAAATCGGTTTGGTAGTTTGATTTCAAAGAGATATATATGGGTGATTCCATGAAAAATCGCCCACTGGGATTTTGAATGGATCGAATAAATTTTTTTTCCGTTAAAAAATAGTATATACGTATTTTCAGCATTTTGTTGAAAAAATTAAGTTCACGTAATTCGCGGAAAAAGCGCAAAATTTGAAATATTTAAATATTTAATTAATATTTATTAATTTCAATTGCTTCCTATCCAAAGCCATTGGTGATAATAATATTTTAAAAATCTGTAAATTAACATCTGAACTCAAACTTTCAAATTATTAACACTTAAAAATGTTAACATTTTTTTGGTTTCCAAATCGCGAAAATAAGTAAACCAAAAATTAATTGCCCGAAAGGGACGTTTTTTTTTCTTCATTTTTTTATCAAAATTTGGTCTTGTATCCAGGAATTTACTGCATTAAGCTGTAAATGGGCAATCAATAGTTACAGAGTTATGGCCTTTTTTTCATTTATTTAAATTCACTTTTCAGTAACGATATCAGATTTAGTATGTTTTAATTTTAAGGGCAATATTTTGTGGTTGAATATAGTTAAGATTTTGTACCCATTGTAAGTTTAGCAGTTGGAAAACCGCGATTTTAAAATTCAGCCGTATTATAGTGACTAGTGTGAATTTAAATAAATGAAAAAAGGCCATAACTCTGGAACTATTGGATTGCCCATTTACAGCTTAATGCAGTAAATTCCTGGATACAAGACCAAATTTTGATAAAAAAAAATGAAGAAAAAAAACGTCCCTTTCGCGGCAATTAATTTTTGTTTACTTATTTTCGCGATTTGGAAACCAAAAAAAAATTGTTAAAATTTTTAAGTGTTAATAATTTGAAAGTTTGAGTTCAGATGTTAATTTACAGATTTTTAAAATATTATTATCACCAATGGCTTTGGATAGGAAGCAATTGAAATTAATTAAATATTTTAAATATGTAAAATTTTCAAATCGCTTTTCCCGCGAATTACGTGAATTTCAACAAAATGCTGAAAATACGTATATACTATTTTACAACAAGGAATACGGAAAAAATTGATTCGATCCATTCAGAATACCAGTGGGCGATTTTTCATGGAATCACCCATATATTTGTAAATAATAGTTTTTTTATTTTTTACCTAATATATTTTTACAGGTTATCGCAAAATTCCGCTGCTCATGTTTGTGTCATTATTATCACTATGGGAGCATATATTAAATATAACAAAAATTACAGCTTCCGCTGGCAGCAGTCACAAGTTCAAAGCCATGAAACCTTAAACTGTGAGATACAATACATCGGGGCTGTACGGCGGCTGCGGAAGCGTTGGGATGCCGGCCTTGGTCACGTAACTGTTCACAAGAAGTCACTTTTCCAGTTCACTTTTAGGACCATCTTCGCGCACACCTTGCGCATGTTCAAATGCTCCGTCACAATGTCAGGAACCACAGATTTAGGTAAATTTAACATCTACGCAATTAAACAAATACTTAGTTAACGGTCTGAGTTCAAAACTTTGCGCACACGAGTCACATTGTCGGTATTTGTCGAAGTCTAAGGTCTTCCAGCACGGCCTTCATTGGCGACCTCTTCCCGGCCCTCCAAAAAATCCTGGTGCCACCGAAACGCGAAAATGCCTGTCCTGCCGTTCGTTTTTATACCCTTGGAGAGGGTATATTAAAATTGTCCGGATGTTTGTAACGCACAGAAGGAAACATCTCCGACCACATAAAGTATATATATTCTTGATCAGCATGACGAGCTGAGTTGATATAGTCATGTCCGTCTGTCCGTCCGTCCGTCCGTTTCTATGCTATCTCCTCCGTCAGTTTTAAAGCTATCTCAACTAAACTTTGCGAGGCTTTTGGTAAAAATACGCTGCACATTTGCCGGAACCGGCCGGAACGGAAAAAAAAATAGAAAATACTGCCAAAAGAAACATTAGTTTGAAAAAAGTAGTCTTAGTGAGAAAAACTTTTGTTTTCTATGCTATCGCTCCCACCCCCCTAACTTATATATTTTTATGCTTTCACATACTTTAATGAGATTTTTCAAAAATGGAAAACAAATATAGTAAAGCTGCAATACAAAAAGAGGGTCCAAAAAAAGTCTTAGTAAGAAAATCTTTTTTGTTTTTCAATGCTATCTCTATACTTTGTAAAAATTATTATAAAATAACAAAAAGCCCTCGGGGTTGGCTGCGCCTTTAAAATAAGAGAACAAATACAAAAAAAATTTAAAATCAAACGGGGAAACCCAATTTTTAACATATTTAACCTTGACGGTCATCACTCGTCGTTTCAACGACGCGTGTTTACATTTTGTTTTTTTTTTTTTTTTTTTGCTTTTGGGTGATTTTTGGTATAGCATCAGGTGCTATTGTGTTGTTGCTGTGCGCAGTTGGTTTTGGCTTCGTACGATCCGTGGAAGTATATTTTTTAAACTTGCGTAGTCGAAACTACGAACGATGAACTTTGTGTCAGTTTTTTATTTGGGAAAAGGCTCAAATAAAACTAATCTTCCACTTGGTGAGTACTATGTCAAGGAATTGACAAAAACTGTACATGGTTCAAATAGAAACGTTACCATGGACAACTGGTTTACGTCAGTCTCTCTTGCGAAATCACTTTTATGCGCCCCATATAAGCTTACAATTGTTGGTACTCTCCGTTCTAATAAAAAAAAATTCCAAGCGAGTGGAAAAACATAAAGGGTCGTAAAATTAACACTTCAATGTTTTGCTACGACAACGAACTTACACTGCTCTCATACAAACCGAAACCAAGCAAAATAATATATTTATTGTCATCTTGTAATGAAGAAGGAGCAGTCAATCCGAAATCTAACAAACCTTACATGATCGATTTCTACAACAAAACAAAAGGTGGTGTTGACACTTTTGACCAAATGTGTAGTGTCATGAGCTGTTCACGCAAAACAAATAGATGGCCAGTATGCTACTTTTTTTGGATATTGGATATGACTTTCATAAACTGTTATATTATTTACTCACATAATATGTTTGAAACAAATCAAACACCCTCAGTCGCGCGGCTTTTATGAAAAAATTGTATTCTGCCCTTGTCAAAAGTCATATGGCAGACAGACTTGAAGTACCAACATTGTCTACGGCGCTGCGATCAAATATTGAAAATTTAATTGATACTGATGAGAACGCTGAAGGTGAAAATCGTGAAACAATTGTAAAAAAACGCAAGATCTGTGCTATTTGCCCTTCCGCTAAGCGACGTATGACAAAAACATCCTGCAAGAAATGTGGAAAACACCTATGTGGGGAGCATCAAATTGTGCTTTGTGCCTCTTGCTCAAAATGAACAGTTATGTTCCTTAAAACGTGTTCTCATTTTAGTTTAAAGCATTAATATTAAGAAAAAAAATACTTTGAATAAGTAATGTTGCTTTAATTTTGTTATTTTTTATGATTTTTGTTAATGTTTTGTAAAACAAGCCAAATGGACAAGAGCTGTGAAATTTGTATTTATAAACAAAAGACTGCAGGAAAGCGACTTAAATCGTTTTTTTCTAAAAATAAATTAATAAAATAATACAAAACTCAAAAATTTAATAGGTAAAAAAAACTTTACGTTATAAAAATAACGTGACCGTCAGGGTTAAAAATATTCTCAAATTTGTTTCTCTGTAAAGCCCCGAATCGAATCTATACATCGCTTGAGTCAACGTTTTCCTTCTTAGGATTTTTATTAACGACTTTGCATAAACAACAAAAAAAAAAAAAAAAATAAAAAAAAATAAAAAATAAATTAAAAAAAAAAAACAAAAAAAAAAAAAAAAAAAAAAAAAAAAAAAAAAAAAATAAAAAATAATAAAAAAAAAATAAAAAAAAAAAAAAATAAAAAAATTAAAAAAAAAAATAAAAATAAAAAAATAAAAAAAAAAATAAAAAAAAAATAAAAAAAATAAAAAAAAAAATAAAATAAATTTAAATAATAAATCCCACCCACTTTTCAGGAATTTCCGTCGTTGAGTCGATTCAAAAAAAATAATAAAATAACGAACCATGATTCATCATTACGTGAAAAAATAATTTCGATGACAACGGCCATGGTTCCAAATTAAATAAAAAAAAAAAAAAAAATAAAAATTATCTCACCATTACAATTCCTTTACCACCCAATCCAACTCAACAAATTAAAAACAAACATATAAAAAAATTAAAAACATTTCCCACCCACTCCAAAAAAAATAAAATAAAATTAAAAAAAAAAAAAAACCAACTTACAAATAAAATATAAACAAAATAATAAAAAAACCATAAAAAAAATTCCAACTAAAATAAAAATTACCCTTAAAATCCATAAAAATTAACACAAAAATCCAAAAAAAATCCCACCCACTACAAAAAAAATCCAATAAAATTTAAAAATAAATAAACCAAAATCCCGCCAACTTTTAAAGAAATTTTCCGGCTTGGATAAATTCCAACATAAAATAATTAATTTATATTTATATTTAACAAAAAGATAAGTATTAGGTAAAAATATTTTTTCATGTAAATTTTCCGGCCATTTTCCACGGTGTGGAGTTTTCCAAAATTAGGAAAACACGTGTCGAATATTTTGCGTTCTATGCTTGCAAACCAAGTTTCAAGTCAATCGGATGAAAAATAAATTTTTACAATACAGACTTTCCGACACTTTTCCGGGTGGGATTTTCCGGAAAATTGGAACACAGTTATTGTTGAATTTTCATAAAGATCTTTGAGAAATGAGTTTGAATCTGATCGGATAATAAAAAAAAGTTTCATACAACAGTTTTCCATTAATTTTCCGACTTTGTGGATGGATTTTCCAAAAATTTGAAAGTCACTTTTTTTATGTTTCGTTATGTGTAATTTTGAAAATGAGTTTGGAGCAAATCGCTGGCAACTTTCACCCAGGGGGGTGAATTTTCCGGAAGATTTTATGCAGTTGTTGTTGAATTTTCATATAGATCTTTGAAAATGAGTTTGAACTTGATCGAATGAAAAACAAAAAAGTTTCATACAACAGTTTTCCGCGAATTTTCCACATTTCCCGACAGAATTTTCCAAAATTCGTTCTTAGTACTCACTTTCAGCATAAGACAAAACTGCTGTGAAAATCTCATCTTCCTATCTCTTATTGTTTCGGCTGTGCGACGGTCACCAGTCAGTCAGTCAGCCAGTCAGGTTGAACTCTTTCATAAATATAGATTGTTTTTATTTTATTAATTTCTTCTTGTTGTTTTTTAACTTGGTGTTGCAGTTTTTCAATTTTTATTTGCTTCGATTTAAGTTGTGATTGTTTTTTTTGAGTTGTTGTACATTTTTTTTTTATTTGCACTGTGTTTCTTTGTAGTTGCCTTGGCAACGAAAAGACGCGTCCACCTCTGCCTTGATTCATTGTGTTTATGATTACTCCCAAATAAGAACGCCTACAAAAGCAATTCTAACGCTCCTGATCGCTACTGTGCTCTCACGCACACATTGAAATCGTGTCTCTTCAATTTATGCTCTCTGTGTTTTGCTTTTTGCGTGCGCTCTTTGCTCTCTGCTGTAACTGTAAAGCAAAGAGCGCCTTTCGAAATTAAATTGGAGCTAATGGCTGGCAACCTTGACCACCCAGTTTCCACCCAGATGTGGTTGATTGTCCGGAAGATTGGTATGCAGTTGTTCTTTGAATTTTTTTTATGGATTTTTGAAAGTGAGTTTGAACTTGATCGGATGAAAAACAAAAAAGTTTCATACTACAGTTTTCCACGAATTTTCCACATTTCCCGACAGAATTTTCCAAAATCCGTTCTTAGTACTCACTTTCAGCATAAGATAAAACTACTGTGAAAATCTCAACTTCCTATCTTTTATGGTTTAGGCTGTGCGAGGGTCACCAGTCAGTCAGGTTGAACTCTTTTATATATATAGATACTATTACACAATTTTGTCAAGTTTGATTTAAATCGGATGACTATATCAGCATATCAAACTGGCAGCATATATCATGCTCCAAGGGTATATAAACTTCGGTACAGCCGAAGTTAGCTTCCCTCTATTTTTTATATACAAAACAGTCTGGCAACACCTCTTCTGACAGCTGTTCTTTTAGTTAATTGTGTTTGGAACAAATGAAATTGCAATGCAGCAGGGACTTAAATAAAAGAACGCAGAGCAAGATACAAGGCTAGGCGAATACCATGCAGCTCTTGTAACTATTATGGGCAGGCGCCGCGATTTGTCGCTGGATAACATTAAAGTGATAACATTTTAAACGATTTCAACGCAATTATTTAATGATTCTTTAATTATACCCTTGGAGATGGTATATTAAAATTGTCCGGATGTTTGTAACGCACAGAAGGAAACATCTCCGACCACATAAAGTATATATATTCTTGATCAGCATGACGAGCTGAGTTGATATAGCCATGTCCGTCTGTCCGTCCGTCCGTCTGTCCGTCTGTCCGTCCGTCTGTCCGTCTGTTTCTATGCTATCTCCTCCGTCAGTTTTAAAGCTATCTCAACCAGACTTTGCACGAAGCCTTTTGGTATAAATACGCTGCACATTTGTCGGAACCGGCCGGATCGGATGACTATAGCATATAGCTGCCATAGGAACGATCGGTTGAAAAAGTAGTTTTAGTGAGAAAAACTTTTTTGTTTTCAATGCTATCGCTCCCAACCCCCGTATTTATAAGTTTTCTATGATTTCACATAGTTTCACTGAGATTTATTAAAATCGGACAACTATATAGCTGCCATACAAAAGATAGGTCTGTAAAAAAAGTTTTAGTGAGAAAAACTTTTTTGTTTTCAATGCTATCGCTCCCAACCCCCGTATTTATAAGTTTTCTATGATTTCACATAGTTTCACTGAGAATTATCAAAATCGGACAACTATATAGTATAGCTGCCATACAAAAGATAGGTCTGAAAAAAAGTCTTAGTAAGAAAAACTTTTTTGTTTTCAATGCTATCGCTCCCAACCCCCGTATTTATAAGTTTTCTATGATTTCACATAATTTCAGCTGAATTATCAAAATCGGACAACTATATAGTATAGCTGCCATACAAAAGATAGGTCTGAAAAAAGTCTTAGTGAGAAAAACTTTTTTGTTTTCAATGCTATCGCTCCCAACCCCCGTATTTATAAGTTTTCTATGATTTCACATAATTTCACCGAGAATTATCAAAATCGGACAACTATATAGTATAGCTGCCATACAAAAGATAGGTCTGAAAAAAAGTCTTAGGAAGAAAAACTTTTTTGTTTTCAATGCTATCGCTCCCAACCCCCGTATTTATAAGTTTTCTATGATTTCACATAATTTTTTACTCTTTTTATTAATGATCTCCCCACAATAATTTCGAATTGTCGGATACTTATGTACGCCGATGATGTAAAACTTATTTTATCTTTTAACGACCCGATGCACTCCATCAAACTGCAAGATGACTTAAACTCCTTGCAGTCCTGGTGTCTGATTAATCAATTACACCTTAATTGCTCCAAGTGCATGTTCATGACGTTTCATCGTTGCAAGCCCTCGCTAGCTACCTATACGATTGGCAATGAACCCTTGGAACGAATTTCTACAGTCGTTGATCTTGGAGTTCTTTTTGACCCCAAATTGAGTTTCAATCCTCATATCTCCTCTATTGTTAATAGAGCAAATGGTGTACTCGGATTCATTAAACGTTGGTCGAAAGAGTTTAATGATCCATATACCACAAAGCTTTTATACACTGCTCTAGTCCGTCCTGTACTTGAATACTGCTCGTCCGTCTGGTGTCCGCAGTACAAAAAGCATATAGATCGTATTGAATCTGTTCAGAAGCAATTCTTGCTTTTTGCCCTACGTGGCTTAAATTGGGACCCTAACCTTCGTCTGCCATCGTACTCTAACAGACTCTTGCTTATTGACCTTCCTTCGTTAGCTAACCGTAGAACAGTATTAGGTGTTTCTTTTCTTCATAAACTAATTATTGGTGATGTAGATTCTTCTGAACTTTTAGGTCGCCTTAACTTCTCCGTTCCTTCTAGGCCAACCAGAAACTATTTTCCTTTAATATTGCCTGGATGCACAACTGATTATGCAAAGCACAATCGATTTCGCGTCTTATGTCAAAATTATAATGATCTCTATCATCTGCTCTCAACAGATCTCTCTCTCTTCTCTCTAAAAACGTCCCTCTATAATTATCTTAGGGGAAATCTCTGACCTCTCCTGGCTGTGAGTAGGGGCATAGCTTGCCGGACTGGCTAAAAAATCTTCCCCACCGGGTCAGAGATTTCTGTTTATTTAATTTTAAGTTTATATTATAAATTTTTTATTTTTAGTTAGTTTTAAATTTCACATTTAGATAGTATTTTTTTTTCTCTTTTCTTAAATTTGTTTTCTTTATATCTGATTTATTTTAGTTTTATTATTTTATTATTATTTTTTTTTCCTTTGCTCCTATTTAGGTTTTGGTTTTTTTTTTTTTCATCTTCTCTATCTCCATATCATTAAAGTTTTTGGTAGCTCTAATAACGTCTCTGACTACAATTGGCTGTGAATCGGGGCATAGCTGGCCGGACGGGCAAATAAAATTCCCCCATCGTGTCAGAGTCGTTATTAGTTATTCTGTAATTTCGTTAGTTTTTCTTTGTTAGGCTTTCTTAGTAAATAAGGCTTTTTATAATGTGTGTAATTAAGTTGACAGCCTTTTTTGTGGCTAAATAAATAAAAAAAAATAAATAAATAAATAAATAAATAATTTCACCGAGAATTATTATAAATAAAAAAAAAAAAAATAAATTAAAAAAAAAAGAAATATAAAAAAAAAAAATAAAAAAAAAAAATTTTTTTTTTTAACTTAAACCCCCCAAGCCCCGTAATTATAAATTTTCTATGATTTCACATAATTTCACCGAGAATTATAAAAATCGGACAACTATAAATATTAGGGGCCAAAAAAAAGTTAGGTTGGAAAAAAGTCTTATGTAAGAAAATCTTTTTTTGTTTTCAATGCCTCCCCCCCCCCTTTTTATATATCTTTTTTCTACCTACCACAAAATTTTTCAAATTTTTTTTAAATCGGTTACCTATACCAACATATCAATTTGGCAGCATATATCATGCTCCAAGGGTATAAACTTCGTTACCGCCAATATTAGCTTCCCTTCTATTTTTTATTTATGGGATATGTTAAACATGTTATATGACAATCCAATATCTTCACGTCCGCAGTCTATGCACGCTCATGACAACAAGATCATAGAAATTTCTTTGCATTTTGCCTGGGATCTCGGACTTCAACGTTTAAAGGTCTTTGTGCGCTTCTTTCTCAATCCAAAAGATTAGATACTAACTTTGATGCTCGCCTATGCCGCTAAATAAAAAAACCATGTTCTTTCCATTTTAATTCCTTGCAATTTTTATTTACATTTTGAACAATTCATCAGCTGATTGTGCAGTGTGCTGCCACCTTATTAAAAAAAATTTAATAAGTGGCATCTCACTGGTTTTTACAAAGAAGCATATACAGGCGCTTTTTAAAAAGCGTGATTTTAAAAAACCATAATACAGCTAACATAAATGACAATAAATGGCATCCGTATTTCTTTTATATTTTACGGAGACATGCAGTTTTTGGCGTCCGAGTTACCCATGATTTGTCCAAATTAACAATTTGACTGCCAAATACCCATTCGTTTCAACCGATTGCTTGATGGTCTCTCTCTGTCACAAGACTCTAGTGAGTTTAAGTACTCCCACGGCAATTTTAAAATTAAAAACAATTTAAAACTGATTTCCAAAAAGCCTACTGACACAAAATCAAGTTAGTTTGCTTGGTGAGAAAGTATAAAATATACATCTTCCTTTTAAATTAATTACGGTTTCTTGCCCATCAATCAAGAATTTGGTTATAGAGGAAAGATCAACCTATTTATCTAAACTTTCACAAGCATTATTTCGTTAGAGATGGCTTTTTAATATATTTTTGAAAGTTGCCTTTTTAGGCATTTTTACCAACTTTGACCATTGATATCTTAAAAATTTGACGTGCTAGAATAATTTTGAAAATTAACTTTTTACTCAGCTTGAAAGCCTCCTCATTCCCCGGCCCGAGATGACCCAATACTTGTTGAACTGTGTTATTTTTATACCGTTGGAGAGGGTATGTTAAAATTGTCCAGATGTTTGTAACGCACAGAAGGAAGCATCTCCGACAACATTAAGTATATATATTCTTGATCAGCATGACGAGCTGAGTTGATATAGCCTTTTCCGTTTGTCCGTCCGTCTGTCCGTCTGTTTCTATGCTGTCTCCTTCGTCAGTTTTAAAGCTATCGCAAACATACTTTACACGCAGTCTTTTGGTACAAATACGCTGCACATTTTTCGGAACCGGCCAGATCGGATGACTATAGCATATAGCTGCCATAGGAACGATCGGTTTGAAAAGTAGTTTTAGTGAGAAAAACTTTTTTGTTTTCAATGCTATCGCTCCCAAACTTTGTACAGATCAATATTCTATGCTACCACACAATTCTACAGCCGCCATAAGAACCATGTTTCGAAAAAACCAGTTTTAGTAAGAAAAACTTTTTGTTTTCAATGCTAGTGCTCCCAAACCTCGTATTAATAAGTTGTCTATGACTTCAAATAATTTCAGCTAGTACAACTATATAGTAGAGCTGGCATGCAATATATAGGTCTGAAAAATAGTCTTAGTATGAAAGACTTTTTGGTTTTCAATGCTATCGCTCCCTAACTCGCTACTGATAAATAATATATGCTAGCACAGAATTCTGTTAAGTTTGATACAAATCGCAAGAGTATAGCATTTAGTTGCCATAGGAACGATCGGTCGAAATAATGGTTCTAGTGAGTCAAACTTTTTTCTTGCAATGGTAGCGTCTTTATGCGTTCCAGTTATGAATATTATCTGTTTCAACACAATTTTGGAGAGTTTGATCAAAAAGAAAAAATATGTCGTAAAGCTGCCGTATAAAAAAGTGGCAGACATATAGCATGCTCCAAGGGTATATAAACTTCGGTCGAGCCGAAGTTAGCTTCCCCTCCATTTTTTAGTTTAGTTCGTTTTCACGCTCCGAAGTACAGTCGCGGCGAAAGAAAATCAGTCCTAATACTTTCCGGACAAATCCAGTAGATGTTAAACGGGAAAGGCAAGCTAACTTCGTCTGTACCGAAGTTTTGATACACTGAAATAGCTTGTCTCAACGGTTAGCGACTTCGACCAAACTTCGCAGATCAGCTTAAAATTACATTACCCCTGACCGTGTTTGAGAGCAGTAATATTGAGAACAAACCAGTTTTCTTACTAAAATCCATTTTCCGAACGAACATTTGTATGGGTACAGTACAAGAGGTTCTAAAATATTGTGCAAAGTTTCAGCTCGTTAGCTCCAAAACTGAGGGCTAGTTCGCGTAAAAACGAAAAGAAATTAAAATTATATATTATCTAGTTTATTTGGTGGGAGGTCATTGGTTTTTATCTGTAGCAAAGTGTGGGGATCATTATATTTATATTTTATGGGGTCGAAAAACGATGTTTCTTGCTTCGGGTAATATTGATTTTGCATGAAATTAGGAAACTTTAACCAATTAAATTCTTGCCCACTAAACTTCTTTGCAGTTTAAATTCAGCTTAACAATATTAAATAACAACGCCGATTCGAGGTGATGGATGTTCACCTTTAAACTCGCTTAACAAATTTGCAATAAACACAAATTTTACTCGGTGCGCTCTATCGATAAACCACTGGCAATGCAATTCATCATTCACACAGACAGACTCGCACACACAAGCATTTGGCAAGGACTCGTAGGTGTGTAGGTAGGTGAGAGCCCGCCAAACGTCCCATTAACAGAAATTCAATGCACAAAAAGCCAGAAGGATGGTACATGGACTGAAGTCAAAAAGCGAATGTCAACACTATCAATCATAGCTTTGACAGTTTGAGTGCTTGTTTTAGTATTTGTGCTTTTGATTATGTGACGTACACACCCACAAACACACACACAAACACACATATGTAGAAAAGAGGGGCGCATCAATTGATACACTTACAACAAATTGTTTGCACGAACCCAATTGATTGATGAAGCCTACTCGACCCCAAAGCCATTTTAAATGAACAAATTGAATCGAGAGGAGCTTACATGTTGATAATGTGGATTAAACTTATTTATCAATGAACGACAAATTTAAGAAAATTTAACAAAATAAAAACAAACTTCTTCAAACTGGTGTAAAGGGACTGGGACGGGCCTTGAACGTGGCCAACTGGCGCAGCTTCTGGTAAGCCTCCTTCTCACGCTGCTGACGCAGCTCTGCCAATTCCCGACGTTTCTGTTCCTGCATTTGCATAGTTTGAGCATTGAAGCGTTTACGTTGCTCAGCTCGTAGCTCGGTACTCAAGTTGAATGGTTGTACCTTCACCTCGGAATGACGATTGGATGTCTTAAGTGGTTGAACATAACTAGAACTCGATTTGGGTTGAAATTTTTGTAATTGCCTTGAATCCTGTTCAAGAGGTTTCTGACGACGCTTCTGCTCCGCTTCCAGGGAAGTTTTCAACACATTTGGTGTCACCGGGCAGGTAATGTGATGTACTTTTTGTTTTTGGTATAATTGCTGATGAGCTAGATGAAAATTGGGCATGGGACGACTGTGAAATTCACGCTGCTTGCGTTCATTCTCCAAGCACTGACGCAAAAGTAGCTGCTTACGCTTCTCATAGATATCCTTAAAGTTGTAGGCCTGCGGGTAATCCTGGTTTTTCTTCAAAGGCTTGGCCCAACTGTCATTTACCGATTTGAGTAGCTTGTGGTTTAAAATGGCTGCATGCTCTTGAGCTTGACTCAAGATACGACTGCCACGTCTTTGAATTGCCTCCAGTTCTACTTGTTGCTTCCTTAAAGCAAGCTCCTGCTCCTTTTCTGCATCACTGAGAAACATCTCGTCCTTGACAGCTTCGTGTATGGAATAAAACTGTGTAAAGTCCAATGAATGCATCTCGCCCACGTTCAAGTTATTCCAATTATATTTGATTTTTAGATCCGACATGTTGGTTAGTTGTTTTTGCTGTAGATAGTTCTGATTCTGATTTGAATTCCTGTTACTTCTAATTATCGGCCTGCTGAGGCTCAAATATTTTACATACACTCACAAGCGTTTCCTTCGTTCTCTGCTGTCTGTTTTCCGGTGTGTGTATGTGTGCGCCTTTCTCTGCACCTGTCGGAGGGAGTCTGTGCAGGACATGTCTATGTGGTGTCAATTCGATTGCAAAGGTAATTCAAATAATCTCATCATACACAACTCACCTAGATGCCTTTCTCAGCATCTCTGTCGGTGTCTCCTTTTCCGTTATATTTCAATGGGAAATTAAATTTAACATTTTTTCAGCATCAACTTAATTTAATGTGTTTTCCATTTGATTGATTTTAAATTTAATTATTTACAAAAAGGATACTAGCTGTGTGTTTGTCCACTTGCCGACCCCAATTAACCATTCAATCACTTCCAACCCGTTCGCTAAGTTTATATCAGGTCCCGTTAAACTCCCTTCTCTAGTCTAAACCTCTGAATAGATCCTTAAACAGACGTCACTTTTTTGGACAACAAAATTAATATGTGCTTGTCGAAGAGCAAAATGAACGTAGTGAATGGCGTCAGTGTTTTTTTTTTTTTGCCAAAGTTGAAGATCCTCTAATGACTGCAGACACGTTAGAAGTGATACAGACATTTAAATACCTGGAAATAGTCCTAACACCAAATATACAGGATGTACCAGGCTATGGCCGAGTGTGGCTCAGCGGTTAGTGTGGTGGACTGCTGGGCGGTAGGTCGTGGGTTCGATCATCTACACTCAAAAAAAAAAAACAGTCAAATCGCCCTAAAATTTAGAAATTCGCCTAAAGGGGTCAAAGGCGACACGCCACAGAAAATGCTTTTTAAAAAATAGAAAATTGTGTTCTAGACTTCAGGAAATTTTTCTAAAAAACAATTTTTGATATTAGGTCGATTTAAAATTCCCAAGCGGTTATGGCAGCGTTGGCATGAGGTGGAAGCGGCTGACAGTAAAGAATTAAAAAGTTTTAGGGAGGTTGGGTAAGACCGACCACAACCAACCCGTTGTGGTTGTGTTTTTAAATCACCCGCCCCAAACCCTTCGGTTTTTTGGCTTTATACCATTGCTCCCCATCACCACCACCACACTCCCTCACACCAACCACTTTTTCTAAGCTATATATATATATAATTAATTTAGAAATAAGCGCATTAACAATTTTCTACTTACTTTACTGGGACTTGAACTCGGGACCTCTCTCAAAAATACTGAACACTCGGACGACGTGTTAGCCCACTCGACTATTAGCCTTGAGGAAAACGTAGCGACATAACCATAGTTAATAATGTACAGTTGGTCAAGTTGACATGACATTCGCTTAGCAAACGTGGAGGGCCTGGAATCAGGTCCCAGTAGGAGCAAACTTTTTCTTCTTATTTTTTATGTTTTTTTTTATTTTCGTTTTTAAATGTTTTTTTTAATTTTGTTTAGCAATACCTTGCGTTAAAATCGTACCTATAAAACAATGAGGAAGAAGCGTTCGTTTTTTGTCTCCTCTCTTGTTCTTACTTCTCTCTTTTTATATTTTCTAAATTTCAGGGCGAATTTCTAGATTAATCTTTCTTAATTTTTAAGGTGAATTTCTAAACCAATTTTTCTAAATTTTGAAAACCCGTTTTTTCTTAAAATAAGGGCGTTTTTACTCACTTTAATGGCTTTCGCCTATTTTAAGAAATCGTACTTTATGCATTTTGTTTTCTTAATTCAAGGGCAATTCTGCCCTAAATTTAAGAAAGATTTTAGGAAAATATCTAGAAAAAATTATTCTAAATTTAAGAGAAAAAATAAAATAAGTTTCTAAATTTAAGAATTAATTTCTAGAAAATCTTATTTTAAGGTTATGCTTTCTAAATTTAAGAAAAAAATAGGCAATACGTAACT
>JAEIFU010000740.1:0-101666 GCA_018904235.1 Lordiphosa stackelbergi | reverse complement strand
CAAAAAAATTCTTGCGCCTCGCATAAATAAGGCCTCACATAATTCTCAAGTTCGAATTCCCTCATTGATAATTTAAATACTGCAACTAAAATTTGTCCATCAGATGTAATATTTAAGTGGTATACTTTTATTGATGACATATACTAAAAAATATATTTTCTACTGTTACGGGCGAGGTACTATTTCAATGGTACAATGTGAACGTAAAACAACAATAAAACTAAGATTTACTATTTGTATGAACAAAGAACAAAATACATATTACAATATTTTATGTCAAACCTCTATCTCATACATTCCCTGAGATCTCTTCGTTCATACGAACGGACAGATGGACAGACAGATAGACAAACGGACATGGCTAATTCAATTACCTTTGCTAAAATTTTAGTTTTCTTAGATTTAGTTTTTCTTTATCTTTGCTTTTATACGCTCTGTTACGGCATCTACGATTGTTGCTGTCCCAAACTTTGATCACAATTTTGTGCGAAAAATCGAACGTACCAGAGACTTTAGCAAACAACTTTCCTAAAAAATGGCATTGCTTGATATCACATGATTACCAGAAGTAGTACTCCACGGAGTACTGTTATAGATGTTTGTAACGCATAGGAGGAAGCATCTCCTACCACAATAAGTATATATATTCTTGATCAGCATGACGAGCTGAGTTGATAAAGCCATGGCCGTTTGTCCGTCCGTCTGTTTCTATGCTATCTCCTCCGTCCGTTTTAAAGCTATCGTGACCAACCGTTGCTCGAAATCTTTTAGTACAAATACGCAGTAAATTTGTCGGAACCGGCCGGATCAGCCGACTATTTGATATAGCTGCCATAGGAACGATCGGTTGAAAAAGTAGTTTTAGTGATAAAAACTTTTTGTTTTCAATGTTATCGCACCCAGCCCTCGTATTTATAAGTTTTCTATCATTTTACATAATTTGACCGAAATTTATCAAAATCGGACAACTATAACTACAACTATGACAAAAAAGTCTTAGTTGAAAAACTAGTTCCAGTAAGAAAAACTTTTTTTTTCAGAGCAATCGTCCCCAATCTTCGATTTAATGCCTTTTTAATCCACCAAGTTTGATGAAAGTCGGATTGCTATATAGCAGGCATGCCCAAATACAGCTTACGGCAGAGCTCTCACCAATACTCTAAATAAAAAACCCAATACCAAGAAGAGAACTGCAAACTCGAAGACAAGACACCAACAAAATCACAACGAATGCAAAAAACAAAAAAATAAAATTAAAAAAAAAAATAAAAAAAAAAATTATAAAAATAATGGGGGGGGGGGGGGGGTGGGGGGGTTTTTAAAAAAAAAAAAAAAAAAAAAAAAAAAAAAAAAAAAAAAAAAAAAAAAAAAAATATAATGGGGGGGGGGGGGGGGGGGGAAAAATAAAATAAAAAAAAAAAATAAAAAAAGAAAAATAAAAAAAAAAAAAAAAAAATAATAAAAAAAGGGGGAGGAAGAAGAAGAAAAAAAAATTATATAAAATATAAAACTTAAATAATTAATTTAAACCTTTTATTAAGTAAAAGGGATATAATCATTGAAATTGTTGTTGGTCAGTTTGATTGCGCGATTAAAGACCAATACAAAGAAGGGAAGAATAACGGTTTTGGTTCTACGCAGTGCATACATAAGCAATTGTTTGCATGTGTTGTGTTTACCTATACTTGGTGCCGTGCATGTATACGATCATTGCTTTACTATCTCCGGAGCAATTACAAAAACAAAGCGTGCCCAAAGAGCATAGGGCTGGGCATGGCTGCTATATAGTATAGTATAGAGTAGCATACCATACAAAGATGGTTCCGAAAATTGTCTTGGTAGGAAATGCTTTTTTGTTTTTAATGGTTTCGCCTCAAACTTGTTATTGATCAAAACTATATGCTACCACATAATTTAGAGAGTTTATATCCAATTCGGATGACTATAGCATCCTAATTTTTGGAGTTTTGACTTATTGCTTTTTCTAACATGATTTTTATAACCTTGCAAAGGGTATTATAATTTTGCCCAGAAGTTTGCAACGCATAGAAATATTTATTTCCGACCCTATAAAATATATATATTCTTGATCAGGGTGACGAGCTGAGTCGATTGAGCTTTGTCCGTCCGTCTGTCTGTCCGTCTGTCTCAACACTGTCTCTCGTTTTAAACTATCGGCTGAAACTTTGCACAGAGGTCTTCTTTTCTACACTGCTAAATGGTCGGAACCGACCAGATTGGATGAGTATATCTTTATAGCTGCCATAGAAACTATCGGTCGAAAAGTGGGTCTTTGTGAGAAAAACTTTTTTGTTTTTAATGTTAACGTCTCTCACTTCAGCGATTATTAATATTATACGCTTTTACACAGATTTGGAAGTTTTGGTCAAAATCGGATGACTATATCTTATAGCTGTCATAGGAACTATCGGTCGAAAAGTGGGTTTTATTTAGAAAAATTGTTTGTTTTAATACTGACGTTCTTAAACTCTGATGTATTAAAACATTTGCAAGGGTATGGAAACTTTGGCAAAGACTAAGTTAGCTTGGCATTCTCGCTTAGAATGTAACCAAGAAAAATCCTCTACTTTTATTAATGATACACTATTTCATGCATAGTTAATAATAATTTTGAGCAATTCTTTCAAATTGTACGTACTTTCTGGAGTAGAACCCATTTTGTAGAATTCAAATCGGGTAACTTTTTGCGATTTATAGAAGCGTATAGCGCTTTTCAACGTTGTGCTCACGAACAAAGTTCATACTTGAGACAGGTAGGGACACTTCCCCTTTATTAGCGGATAAGATACAAACTAGATGTACCACGACAACTATTCCAACCATTAAGTCTCTAAAAAAAATTTTTTTTTTTGACTTTTGGCCAGTTTCTTGGGATTCGGAGGGTGGCTCGCACACCGCCTTCCCTTTGAAATTTGAAAAAAGCGTAATGTCTTCCACAGTTTTGTAGAAATAGGGTTTGTACCTTGTAGAGAGAGGTGGTAATTAACATTTTAAATCAATTTGCCGAGAAATGATTAAGCTCGGATGAGCGGTTCTCAAGTCTCCCGACACCACAACTAACACCGTTTCATTCAACGAAGAGTAGGAGAGAGAGAGAGAGAGAGAGAAAGAATCTTAGAGATGAGCGCAGCAGCAGCGCTGCATTCAGCTCCTACCCCAAGTACAGAGTATATTACATTCCGGCATGACTTTAGTGTAAGCAGCTTGTTTTGTGTCAACAAAACAAATTGCGGAATTTGCCGCAAAGAAAAATGCTGGTATCGAATGAGAAAACGTCCCCCAATCGCAAAAAATCATACTGGCCGACCAGCCATACGTCAAAGTCGACACCAAAAACGAATATTCACCATGGCAGTGTCTTGCTTTATATTTGCTGGTCCTAATTGGATGTAGTTTGTGCTACAACCGGTAGAAACCATAACAGGGCAACTCTCCCGAACTCAATTGATGCGCTTTAGCCGAGCATAGAAACGAAATCGGCCAGAATACGACCCAAGGCGCGACCAGCTAATTTGGCAACATGAAAACAACGGTGAAAACATACCTTGGAACGCTGAAATGGGAAGCACTACCGCATACATTTCGACAACTATTTGCTTTCGTCGATGACACATGCCTTTGAGGATCAACACGTTTGCTCTTTTGAAGAACTCCAAAATTGGATCGATTCGTGAATCGCATTAAAAGACACATCGTTTTTTCGAGATGGTGTACGAAAATTCTCAGAAATAAGGGGAAAACAATACTTTTAAAAATAAACTTGTAACAAATTCTTCACAAAAGAGTGTCAAACTTGAAAAAATCCTTTACTTTTCTGGACGACAAATGGTCCTGCTTGTGTTTGGGATTCAGCTGAGGTGAATATCCTAACCTTGTCAAAGAACATCTTCAGGTTTCTTTTATTCGAACATGTACAAAATTTCAAAAAAAGAACGGAATGTAAATCTCATTAATATGCTGTTGGCGTCTACAGTTCGTTGCACTTCACTTTTAAGACACGTGTGAATAAGGAGGGAATTTTAATCTTATACGGGGGACACCTATTATATTTTGTATCCATGGGTTCTGCAAATGTGACCAGGTTAAATTTGTGGTATGACCATGCTGTATAATGTTAACATGGTGTTGGTGAAATATGTATAATGGATTGATTTCCATTTTCATCTCGGATAATCAAGAAATTAACACTTTGGTGGTAAGGCTCTGTGAATAACTGGTACAACGAATTCAATCGAAATCGTCCTTTGCTGAGCCTCAATTAATCGAATCCGTGCAGATTTTGATGCGACAATGCTTCAGGATTAGATTAGACCAGCATACATTCAATTTTACTTGAACACTAAACCGTCATGAAGATTTAATCGCTTTGGATAATCGCATATCCATAATCGCAAACGAGGAGGCTTAAATTTAGAACAACGGAGGACGACTTTTAACAGGTATCATTTTCTGAGTGCATAACTCTAAAAACTTTTGGTTGTAACCAACCATTGAGCCAGCGCTGTAAAAAGCACAAAAACTTTGACTAAAATCAATGCAGGGCACTTAAACCCTTATAACTCTTGTAACAAATTGTGGACCATTTATGGAATTTGACTTTGGTTCCAAATTTGATAATGCCATTCCCAAAAGCAAAAACAGATTTTTTCTGAAACAGCGATTTATGGATTTCATAGACCAAGAGAAGTGTAACTTTTCTCATTATTTGAATTAAATCTGGTTTTTTCGATTCTATTTTTTATTGTTATTGTTTCGTAATCCCTGCTGCACCTCTTACGATATTCTAATGCCCGTTGATGCTGCTATAAGAGTGTTGATCATTGTGAAGTAATTATTGTAATTGTCATTGGTTTCACCTCTGAATACTAGACATTCAAATGCTTAACCAGGTGGCAACGCTTCGGCAAGGGTTATTGATTTTTCCCACCGAGCCTAACAGCTGTTGGTTGTGGATTCTGCGCTGTGCTCATACCTCGGGGTTGATTGGAGTTGGGAGTACAATTTTGTTTTGTATTTTTCTCTTCACACAAAATCACACAAAGATTTTACAGCAAATATGGAGGATAGTGGCATAGACAGCGAGGATAGACAATCGAATATATTTGAGGATGGTGCGGCAGGTTTACTGGTGAGTAAGTTCGTGCTGCGACTGAAGCAAAATTTTCATGGCCAAATTGAATGTAGAAAACGGCCAGCGGAGCGCCCAAACATATGTCCGATCTGGAGTTTGAGGTGGCATTCAGGGGTGCTGGAAAAGTGTACGCTCCACAACCATTGAAATCGATGAGCAGGACTCAACGACAAGCCGAGGCCAAGAGCGCGGCGAGCCACCTAACACCTGCCGCTTACTTCAACGCAAACTAGAGCTGAAGGTCGAACGAGCCAGGCGCAACTACACACAGTTTCAGGAAGAGCAGGTGGGTGGACAGTCTAATTTAAACTGATAAGTGCTTCACGGAAACCCCAATCCATTTTGCAGGCCACCAAAACCCAGTCGTCCTCTCTCATTCCCATCAACCGCTTACCCATACCAGGAGAGCCGGAACATAAGCCGCTGGTCGATTACAAGTCTGAGAGCAGCGACGAGGCGGAGGGAAATATCCTTCTTTCCTGCTCAGCTGAAGCGTGCCAAACGGCGTCAGCAAAATCACGAACTAACCGATACTTTTAGCATCCAAGAAATGACCATAGACTCGGACTTGGAATCCGATGACAGCAATGCCACACAGAATCTCGAGCTCCTGTTGCCGTCCATGAAATCAACCATACTGGATAAGTTGAAGGGTTGTTTCGGCTGCTGGGGGCGTAGGTAATGCCCGGGACTGGCGATAGCATATCAAGATCTGAGGCACAAGACACGTTATTAAAAGGCACTAGAAACGTAAATACGGTAAACAAAGATTTATTTGGGCTTTAATATAAAGAAAATGATTAAAAAATCAAACTCAGTCTTATTTTTTCAAGCATCGGTATTCAAGGTAAGGCAAACGCCTTGCAGTATCCAATGACTCAAGTCCTCAGAGGTGGCTAAATTGGCCTCAAACACTAGACCCACTCCCATGGCATTACGTCGCAGCGATGTGGTATAGACGGGGGCCAGGAAAGTATTCTGAAAAAAGGGTTAAACATAAATTAGACACTGGAGTAAGGAAAAAGCATATATTTTGCAGGCACGGGCCTTCAGTTACAAATGGGACGAATAAAGCGCCTTTTTGAAAACGACACGGCATGTTCTGACCATACTACATTATTACAGAAGTAAGATTAAGAGCAGAGAGAGTAGACAGTAGCTACATAGTAGAAAATCAATGGGACGCTGACAAGTTGGAGAAAGGAATCACTATAAACCTTTATTCCAGAGAAAAAATGGCGGCAGAGTTCAAAAGTAATAAGACAGAATGGGTCTCACTCGAAGAAGCATTTAAAATGAAAGTGCACACATTTCAGTGGTAGAGAGATTGATTTTTGGAAACCCTAAGAATATGGTCTTGGAGTAGTGGTACCGGAAGCAAAGAGCGCAAAAAGATGAAATTAAAACTAAACCAGTTAGGCTGCATTAGCAGCATTTCTCTAAGCTGGGTACCAGGACACAACAATATTCACTACGATAAGAGCAAATCTTCTAGGCAGGGACAAGCGATAGCATGACCACAAAAGGTTTTAAGGCATCATCGAAGAAGGAACGAATACTATAAAGAGAAGGAGGAGTTCTCTGAGCATATATAAGCATACTTCGATGCTGTAGCGAGGGTCAGATTTAACAGCAGATTCAATACTGACTTTCGTTTAGGAAATAGGTCTGACAGGGAAGTTGATTACTCAGTATGGGGGCACAATATACTCACGACTGGTCGCATAATAAATGGTATGGAGCCAAATCAGATGAATAAGCAGACACAGTTGTCATTAATAGTGTAACCGAATAACTAAAAGAAAAAATAATCGATTGGGCAAATGTTTTATACCAGCGTTTAAGAACGCGATTAAAAAAAAAATTTTTCTAAATAAAACCCATTTCGACCGATAGTTCCTAGGCAGCAAAGAAAGCCGATGAAAAAACTCCAAACGGAAAAGCGTAAATTTAATAACACTGAAGTGAGCCGTTAACATTAAACAAGGAAGTTTTCCCACAAAGACCACTCACCGATAGTCTAGGCGCTAAGAAAGCCGGGACGGTCGACAAAGCAGTGTGAGAAAAAGGTTCTGTGCAAAGTTTCAGCTCGATAGCTTTAAAACTGAGAGACTGGGGTCGGAAACAGACAGACAGACGGAAGACAGGGGAGAGGGAAGACGGACGGAAGGCGCTCAGCTCGTCACCTCATTAACGTTATAAGTTTATAGGGTGAAACCTAAAGTTCTGAAAAAAAAACCCTTGAAAATAATGATCGATTGAAACAACCGGAAAGTTTAAATTAAAAAATTCACCTTTCAATTTGATCAGAGTAGGTATTATATCTGGAAATTCGGAAAATTCATAAAATGTTGGCTTGATCGAATAACGAATAACCACTACTTGCAAACCATTTATAAATATCAGAAAGAAACACTTTACTACATTCTTATATCCTTGCAAATAGAATTTTAGTGTTGCCCAGAAGTTTGCAACACATTGAAATGGTTTGGTTTACGGTTCGGTTCAGATTTAAAAAAAATTCACAAAACGTTTTGGAGTTGAACTGCTCTGGAGTTGGAGCCTCTGGAATTTTAGGGAGGTCCGAACCGAACCAAAACCGAGCAGAACAATTATTTCTTTCTGAATCCGAACATAAGCCGGAGCAAAAATAGTAGAAAAGAGTTCGGTACAAAAAAGTTCGATTAAATTCTTTTGTATACCTACTGTAAATGTCAAGTTTGCCAATTTTCAATATTTGTAAGCTTTGGAACTAAAACAGCTTGCTAAAGCTATGGTCAATCAGGGAAATAATTTGCCCAAATTTACATAAAAATTTTTCTAATTAGCCATGATTACAGATTTTGCACAACTTAAAACTAAAACTATGGTTCCATACGTAAGCAATTTGATCAAAAATAGCCGAAAAGTTTCCTAAGTTTGCCTATTTAGTCAATTTTTTATCAAAATTTGGGCAAATTATTTGCCTGTGGGACCTTTGCTTAGGAAACATTTTGCTTTATTGTGTAATATTCAAAAGGAACTAATACATTAAAGCTTTAGGAATGATAGCTAAAAGAATTAATGATTCTTTATCATGTTTATCTTCTGATGAAGATGAAAAGCATTCTTTAGTTTTGGAAAAACTATCATTGTAAAGAACATAACAATATCGAATTTGTTGTATTACCTACAACACAAGTGTTAGTCTAACGAAAGAATCAGTAATAATGAAAGATGGTTAAGGGACACACTAATGGTTCACTTATATCAAGTGTGCTGACTAAGGGAAAATAGTGTTCCATACACAAAATCTTCTGTCAGTTTGGCGTTGTCTGTTGTTGTCAGTTTTTTCACATGTGCTGACTTTGGAATTTCAAACAGCATAGCAATGCTGGCATGAGATGGTCTCTGCGCACTTGCTGAAGATCCGGGAGTTCTTGAAACAGCTGACCAGCTTACCAGATCATCCTTCTTTGTGGTGTATTTGTGTCTTGTTTTAAAAGTTATGCACAAGCATATATTATTCACATGCTACAATTGATAGACTCTAATTACTGTGAATTCCTATGCGGACAACAAGAATCTCAAGCGGTAGCGTAAAGGGTCTAGAACGATAAGGGAAGGGGTATGGCTAAATGTGGAATTTTGAAATTTTTGTCTATAATTGGATAGACTTCTTCAAAACAAACTGATCTGACCCAATGTTGGGTTATTTTTACGCCATGTCCTTGAGATTTTGTTAAAAATCCTTTTGATTAAACCTTTTTTAAATTTCAATATTCGGGAATCAGAGTAGCTAGAGACATGCAATAAATTGCCAGTGATAGAGATAGATGACTAAATCTCATAGCTGCCATTAACATCGGTTGCAAAATGTGTTTTTGGGGGAAAAACTATTTTTGTTTTAATGTTAGCATCCCAAAACTTGGCCATTATTAATAGGAAATGTTTTAAACAGTTTTGAAAAATTTGGTAAAAATCATAAGACTATGTATATCTTTGGCTGCCATGACCAATCGATATAAAAATGTGTTTAGCAATGCTTTTGATTTCAAAAGAGTATTCCAAACTGTCCATTAATACAACAATGCTTTAATAGGTGATTTGGAAATTTAGAAAGAAAGACATACTGACTTTCGACTCATCGGGCCGATCGGATTTAGTAAATTCTTATCTGAAGACTTTTTGTTTTAAATTACATCTTTCTTAACTGGGGTGATTGTAAATTTGATATGCTTTTAAAAGGGATTAAGGTGAAATGTTTTCGTGGAACAGGGTTTGTATGGGTCGGAAATAGGGTTTTAGTGGGTTTCTGATAGTTCAAAACCAGCATTTGCAAGGGTATAAAAACTTTGGTACGAAGTTAGCTTGGGCTCCTCCTTCCTTTATACATATTGTCAGATAAAAAATACATGTATGGTGCATTTATTATAAGCCCACACAGCAGTTTAAGGTACGATGGTTCATCAAAACTGCTATATTCATGTTTTTGTGCTTTTATTTTCATTCTTATTCACTATACAGAATCAATTAGATCGCAAAAATGGCATTACACTTATTTTTCATCCGATTGACTTGAAATTTGGTTTGTAAGCATAGTACGCGAAATAATTCGACACGTGTTTTCCCGATTTCGGAAAATCCGGCCACGAGGAAAATGGCCGGAAAATTCTGCATGCAAAAAATTATTTTTCATCCGATTGGATTAAAACTCGGTTTGTAAGGATTGAATACGAAATAGTTTGAAATGTGGATTTCCAAAGTTGGAAAATTTGACCTGACAGTCGGAAAATTCCCGGAAAATTCTGCATGAAAAAAAAAATTTTTCATCCGATTGGCTTGAAACTCGGTTTGTTATGATAGAATACAAAAAAGTTTAAAATGTTATTTTCTGAAGTTGAAAAATTTGACCTGACGGTCGAAAATTTGCCGGAAAATTCTGCATGATAAAACTATTTTTCATCCGATTGGTTTGAAACTTGGTTTGCAATGATAGATTACGAAATAGTTTGAAATGTGATTTTCCGAAGTTGGAAAATATTACCTGACGGTCGGAAAATTCCGGAAAATTCGGTCAACATGAAAATTCATTTGTGATTTAATTTTCCTATGTTAGAAATAACGCCGGGATGCCCACTGGGAAGTGAATGGGATGTGGGTGGGATGTGAGTGGGATGTGGGTGGTTTGTTGTTTTGGAAGTGGGTGGTAAGTGATTATGAAGAGGGTGGAATGTGGCGGGAAGTGGGTGGGATGCGGGAGGAATGTGGGTGGTATACAGATGCGAAGTGGGTGCGATGTGGGCGGGAAATGGTTGGGATGCGGGTGGGATGTGGGCGGGAAGTGGGCGGGATGTGGGCGGAAAGTGGGTGGGATGTGGGTAGACTGTAGGTGGGAACTGGATGGGATGTGGGCGGGAAGAGGGAGGGATGTTGATGGGATGTGGGCAGGAAGTAGGGGGGATGTGGGTGAGATGTGGGCGGGAAGTGGGAGGGAGGTGGGTGGGATGTGGGCAGGATGGTGGCGGAAAGTGGGTGGGAAGTGAGTGGGAACTGGGTGGAATTGGATGTACAGTGGATGGGAGAGATGGGGGTGGGAGTTGGGGGGAAAACTTATCAGCAACGAGCATACTGTTGAAGGCGCAGCGAAGCGCGTCGGGTTATTTGCTAGTCTATATATATAAATCTGTACGCCCGACTGACATAGTGACAGACAATTTATCAACCCACAGCCTAAATGGCTTATCCTACCTTCGCTTAGTTATGCAGGAGCACCCTAAGAAAGAAAATTTGGAAAATTCTACCAGGAAAATCGGAAAAGCGTCGGAAAAGTTTGTACGGGAAAAATTTTATTTTTCATCCGATTGACTTGAAACTTGGTTTGTAAGCATAGTACGCGAAATGATTCGACACGTGTTTTCCCGATTTCGGAAAATCCGCCCACGAGAAAAATGGCCGGAAAATTCTGCATCCCAAAAAATATTTTTCATTCGATTGGCTCGAAACTCGGTTTGTAAGGACATGTGAGTGGGATGTGGGTGGTAAGTTATTTTGGAAGTGGGTGGGATGTGGTTAGGAAGTGGGCGGGAAATGGGTGGTATGTGGGTGGAAAGTGGGTGGAATGTGGGTGGTAAGTGGATGGGAAGTGGTGGGATATGGGTGGGAAGTGGGTGGGATGTGGGTGGGATGTGGGCGGGAAGTGGCTGGCATGTGGGCGGGAAGTGGGTGGTATGTGGGTGGGATTTGGAAGGAATGTAGATGGGATGTAGGTGGCAAGTGGGTGGCAAGTGGGTGGAGTGTGGGTGGTAAGTGGATGGGAAGTGGGTGGGATGTGGGCGGGAAGTGGGCGGGAAGTGTGTGGGAGGAAACTGGGTGGAAAGTTGGTGGGAATTGGGTGGAGAGTGGGTGGGATGTGGATGGGAAGTAGGTGTGCATTGCTTCTATACTGTTGAAGGTGCAGCGAAGGCCGACGGGTTATTGCTAGTTTTATATAAGACTTTTTAAATATATTTGAATTCCAAAATCCTAAGTAAATATAATTAACCGTTGACCATAAGCCATATAAAGCAAACGTTGACTATTTTTATTTTCAATACTTTTTGCAGTTCCAAACTGCTTAAAGTGAATATTGTTGGGAGTTATAGTTGGCAAATATGCAGTCTGGATTTTGAAATTCAGGAGCTAAATTGTTTTCAACTTTGATCGAATTCAGCGAGTAAAGAATTATACATACATATTCCAAAAGCGACTAAAATGTTAATTTTTTCCTGATGATCAATTGGTATCGGGTTTGATTTTCTTTTTAAAAACATCGATGTAAAATGTAACAAAATTTGGAGAAAATTCTGAGAATAATAACGATTGCCTTACTTTAAATTTTAGGTTCTTTTGAGACCCACACCAACGCGTTCGTTTTTTCTTTAAAATTTTGTTCTATCCTTGGCCAAAACTAAAGCATCCAGCATTTAAAATCAGAAACAATTAGCACAACAGATGCCCCATTAGCTGGGGATGCGGAAGCTGTTGGTAATTTAGTGCGCTGCATTTAAACAAATATCAGCATAGCCACGCCCCCACCCCCGCGCCATCGCATATGTAGATACAAGAGCACATTAGTACTTGTCACTTGCAGACGGCGTCGAACTCAAGCACAACCAACCCCCCTCCCCCTCTACTAACCTGTAGCTTAAGCCGGTGCGCTTCAATGGGTTCCACAGCCAAAATAGCCAGCTCCTCGACCAAAACTTTGGGGTGAGACCGCGCCAACTGATTAGTCGCCAAGTCAAAGCGTGCTCCCTCTATGTACAGACCGTGCACATAGCAGCCCTGAAAAAAGTTAAACGATTAAAATGCAAACAGAATTCTTAATTACGAAATTAGTGCCCAAGTAGGGTCATAGTTTTGCATTTAGAGCTTACCGTCACGGGACGCTCCTCCACATCATCGGGGTCTGCATAGTTGGTCACATAGGTGAACAGGGTGGAGCGATCCAGGGGCCAGGCATTCCGGCGACAGGCAATCTGCAACGATGCGTTTGAATGGGTTGAAGCTGGGAAATGGCCGCCCACTTACCTGCACCAGGGCCGTCAGATAACTTTGTGGAATGTGGAGGCCAGACAGCCACATTACCAAGGGTTCGCCGGAAAGCGACCAATACTTGTACTGCACAGCTCGTTGCTAAGCATTGGACAGAGAAGGAGAGAGAGGAAGGGACTGATTACACTAGGTCACAAAATGTAATACTATATTTAGTCTGGAACCGATGTTTTCTGTTCGCAGGAACGAAAGATCTTGGAGATGTTTTAAGTGTATAAAATGTGGACTCCATATACTTTCAGACAGGAACAGGGAATCTTAAAGTCGGTCTTGCCCGACTTTACCACTTATCTATTCAGAAAAAATCGCTTCAAGGCTAGGCTAGCGAACACGGTAAAGTTGTCTTGATTGATTTTGCGCTAAGCTGATTAATGAGCAGCAGCAACTCACCTGCAAATGCTCCAGCCAGCTAGCTAACTGTTTGCATGTGGCCGGCGCCAGGGAGCTCCAAGCGCTTGGCAGCAGGCCATTGAATAACGAGTTGCCAATATTGTCCAGCACATTGTCCATGCCGATTTCGCCAGCAATGGCCTGCGGAGAGAATGCAATTAAATTAAAAAGAAAGGCACATGTGTGGGCGGGACATTTGTGACCCAGCCAAGACAATGGCTCCGCCAGCTCCAGCGGCAGCGACCGAGTTCATTTGCATTTGCAAATTTATTTTGGCAACAAACTGCACCCGGCTCCCCACTCAAATTTGCTTAGGGGCGGGCCACGCGTCTTGGTTACTTGCCAAGTTGGCAAATGCATAAACAAAATGCAAAACAAAGCTGAAGGATTTATGTGAGACATTCATTGACAGGCCAATTCCTTACCTTGCGCAGCAGCTCCAGTGACTTCTTAATGCGCACCACCAGAAGATTAAAACGGTCCAGCTCCTGCAGCAGCACCACCCCAGTGGGTGACAGGCTCATCTGGATTTGTTTGCGAATGCGCCAGGTCTCGAAGGCAGCGGGCAGCTTCTTTAGTATTCCAGCCGCCACCGAGTCGATGAAGTCGTCGCGACTAATGCCACCAGTTCCCTCACCTAGCACAGACCGCAGAAATGAAAGGCATAAGTAAGGATTGACTCCGAAAGACTAAACGGAAAAAAAGCCGCAGTAATATATGCACAGGCTGTGGTTATGGTCAATACATTTCACTTGCTCTCCCTCATTCCCCCCTCCCCCCCCTCTCGCTATTGGTAAATTGCAGTTTTTATTAATTTGCGTTTTTATCTTGCTTATATATATTGAGGGAAAGCACATCCAGATAGGAATTTGTATGCTCTGCTTTATTTTTTTTAAAGTGTCAATTAGCAAATACTAAAGCTCATGAATATGCAAATTTTTAGATTTTTTTCAGAGAAAACCAAACAGTGGGACAGAGAGAAGCATATTGGTCGGTCAATGACAAAGAATAAAATTTAATATTTTGTTTAAAGAAATGGAAAGGTGGATACCCTGATACTTAAGCCAAGGTCCCACCGGCATAAAAATCAGGGATGCAAACTGGTTACGAACCGTTTATGCGAAAATCGCTAGTGATTTCTGTGGCACCCCGGTATAAATTGGTTTGGTACGGTTGAGTTATATGCGAACAGTGAATCTCAATTATTATTAAAATACAACAAAATCCAAAAACGGTAATGAAGGCATAACGGATAATTCTTTGAACTCGATAAAAAGAGACGAGTTGGAAAATTTGCCAAACATCTTTACTCGGGGGTGCCACAGAAATCTCTAGAGATTTTGCCGACGGTTGGTTTGTAAATCTCTCGAAAAATTCGTTGGTGCCACAGAACTTCCAGAGATTTTATTTTCTAATTAGAAAATCTAGTTGAAGCACCAGATGTTCCAATTGATGTTCCAGGGATGAATCTCTAGCCAAAAAATTTCCCTTATTTTAGATGTGGGTTAATTAAATGATTAACTGAAATTTTTTGATTGTGTTTAATTTTATGATGCATTTTTAAATAATAATTCAATTTTAAGTCGCATTCTTCAACAATATAATGCAAAATTTAAAAATTTGTTGGCGCCAAACATTAGGAATTAGTTTCCATCTCTTAATCCGCTAGCTGTCTTGTAGAGGGCGCCACTTCGACAAAAGGCGCTAGTGAGAAAAGAGCATTGCAAAATCTCCTAACAAAACAGTAGAGGTTTGAATCCAACCAAAAGAAATTTCTGTGGCACCTAAGAATTGGAATTCAGTTGGAATTTGGTTGGAAGAGGTTTCTGTGGCACCCCCGATTATAGGGATTCAATTCCATTAAAAAGTAAAATATCAATTGTTAATTGCATCGAAGCGTACCTGATTAGAAAGATATTTTGAAATATGGAATAAAAATCGGGAAAATCAACTTAAATTGATTTAATCCCAGAAAAGATAACTTTTTATCCCTTACTCCGACATGCCACATGCCATAAGACATATACACTTTAAGGACCACAACAGTTTTGGTTTATTGATTTTATTTTCTGTGTTAAATTATGTTAAGTGTTGCAATTGTTATTTTTTCTTCGATTTTTATACCCTTGGAGAGGGTATATTAAAATTGTCCCGATGTTTGTAACGCATAGAAGGAAGTATCTCCGTCCACCTAAAGTATATATATTCTTGGTCAGCATGACGAGCTAGGTTGAAATAGCCCTGTCCGTCTTTCCGTCCGTCTATCCGTCTGTTTTTATGCTATCTTCTCCGTCAGTCTTAAAGCTATCTTAACCAAAAAAAACTTATTTGTTTTCAACGCAATCGTCCCCTAATCTCGAATTTATAAGTTTTTTATGCTTTCACATAATTCCACCAAGTTTAATGATTACACTACTACAGGGTGGTCCATTTAAAAATTAAAATTCAATTTTGGTATAAAAAAAAACGGATCGATATTTTTCAAAGATTGAACATTTGTTGGGAAGGTTGGTGTTCAGTCATTTATATATGGGTCATTCTTTTTCAAATCGAACAGGCTCAAAATTCAACTTTTTATTTTATGAATTTTTGAAGTTATAAACAAATAAAAATATACCCTTAAATATTTCTTTGCCACGCAGTCAGTTTCAAAGCTCTATGACTGGCAAGTGGGCTTTAAATACATCAAGCTTTTCAAAAATGTCAGCATCACGAAGATCGGACGTCTATTTCTAATAGCTGCCATACGAATGCTAAATTTGGTTGTGATATACCTGAGATCGTTTTTGACGATTTTTGAAATTGTTTATAAATTTAACAAAATTTTTTTTGCAAAACCGTAAATTACGTTTCGGTGGGAGTGTCGAGATCTAATTTCGGTTTTTTTTTATTGAAAAATAAAAAGTTGAATTTTGAGCCTGTTCGATTTAAAAAAGAATGACCCATATGTAAAACAATTTCGCAAAACCACCACGGCTGACTTGGGCCATTCGTAACCAATTCTATCCACCCAATTTTTGCCAACATTTTCAATTGTTTGCACGTATGGCAGCACTAGTTTCATACATTTGTCCTTGACCGCCTCCCAAAGATAATAGTCTAACGGTGTCAGATCACATCTTCTTGGCGGCCAATTCTTCTTCTTCTTTATTGGCCCGATGTTTGCATCACAACCGTTCGTCAGATGCGAAAATCCTCGCCAACTTTCAAAGGTCCATAAATCCTGCGAAGAATCTTTCGCTCGAAAACGCCAATCGCCGCCTCAACCGCTGATGATATTGCCCATGCTTCTGCGCCGTATTGCAGGACTGGGATGATAAGCGACTTGTATAGCGCTATTTTTGTTCTTCGCTTGAGGTCTCTGCTCTTGAACTCTCTACTGAGCCCGTAGTAGCATCGGTTTGCGAGTGTGATTCTTCTTCGGATTTCCAGGCTGATCTTGTTGTCGCCGGTTATCATCGTTCCGAGGTAGACAAAGTCCTCTACAACTTTAAAGTTGTACTCTCCCATTGCAACAGATTGTCCAAGACGCGTGTACTTCTGTTTCGAGGACACTAGGTACTTCGTCTTGTCCTCGTTCACCGCTAAGCCCATCAGTTCCGACTGCCTCTCAATCTCTGAAAACGCCATGCTTACCGCCCGTTCGGTATTGCCGATGTTTATTAAAGATGGTGCCCGATCTGTTGGCATTTGGACACCGGCGGAGTATATACTCCATCAGCAGATTAAAGAAGTCACACGATAAGGTATCACCCTGCCTAAAACCTCTTTTGGTATCAAAAGGCTCGGAGAGGTTCGTTCCTATTTTGACGGAGCTTTGAGTGCTTCTCAACGTCATCATGCAAAGTCGAACGTACTTTGCTGGTATACCATAGGTAGACAAGGCTTCAAAAAACCTTGACCTTATCGGTGTGTCGAAAGCGGCTTTGTAATCGACAAAAAGATTTTCGATGGCGGCCAATTCACATCTCCATATTTGCTGATTATTCGATTTTCGAAGATAGGCGGCAGAAGATCGATTGTTGAGTGCGCTGTGGCACGTAGCGCCGTCTTGTTGAAACCAAATATCGTCCAAGTCTTCCGCTTCAATTTTCTCAAAGAACCAATCACTTAACATTGCGCGGTAGCGCTCACCATTCACGGTCACCGTGGCTCCTTCTTAATTTTCAAAGAAAAATGAACCAATTATGCCTCGAGACCAAAACCCGCACCAAACAGTGACACGTGTGGGTGCATTGGCTTCTCGACGACGATATCCGGATTTCCTGTGCCCAAAATGCGACAATTTTGCTTATTAACATAATAACCACCGAGGTAGACATGAGCTTCATCCGAAAAGATGATTTTTCGGTAAAATTCACCATCTTCGGCCACACGATCTTCCACCCAATTTGCGAATTGTAGACGATTCGGATGGTCAATTGGCTTAGCTGCTGCACTAATTGAACTTTGTATGGCTTCATGGCAAGGTCTTTATGCAAAATTCGCATCAAAGAAGTTCGTGAAATGTCCAATTGTTGAGATCAATGGCGAGTTGACGTCGATGGTTGTTCACGCACATTTTTAGCAACCGCAGCAATGTTTTCGGTCGAGCACACCGGACGAGTACGTACCATTCCAGTTTCACGAACTCGCTTCACGAATTGATCCACAAATAAAGTTTTCGGAACATTGTTTGTGCAAAATGTATTTTTTTCAAATTTCGCACAGTTTAAGTCGAGGACTCACCACTTTGGAAATATATTTTTAATTTTTCCCAAGTTTCACTTGACGTTTTTAAAGTCAATTTATGAATAGTTCGAATTACAAACACTAGATGGACCACCCTGTATATAGTATAGCTGTTATACAAAAGATAGTTCTGAAAAAAAGTCTTAGTAAGAAAAACTTTTTTGTGTCGAGTGACTATAGCATATAGCTGCCAAAGGAACAATCGGTCAGAAAAATTTGTTTTAATTTTCACACAATTTTGGAGAGTTTGATCAAAATTGAATGAATATATTGTATAGCTGCCATATTTTATGCTCCAAGGGTATATAAACTTCGGTCGAGCCGAAGTTAGCTTTCCTTTATTAAAGTCTTCAGTTATTATCTCTTGCAGAGCCCAAACAATTCGTTGCATTAAAAACTTAAAAATATTTTTGTTGTGAGTTCGATGAATCGAAATGAAAATATTTTAAATTTTTTTTGTGCTTTCTGCAAATGTTTATCATTGCGAGTTTGGCAATATTTACTGTTATTAGTGTTGTTAATATGTTTTGCATTAAATGTTTAATGGGGTCGGGTAAGTTATGCTTGGAATACTTTACCAGCTTGGATATCGCAATCTATCCGGGGTATAATCACTTCGGGTGCAAAAGAAAGGAATTTTATATACAGTTATTTACACAAACACTTATACGTAGTATACAAATGCACAAGTTGGCTTGCTGGTGGATGGGAAAAGTGCATCTGATGGCGGGGCTTAGCACATTTAAGCTCGTAATACAAAATTATCGACTTTTGTGTGTGACGTTTTCACCATTTTTTTGGTGCCGCGATTGGCGGTCAGTGCGGTGGGGTGCTGTGAGGTTTGAACTCAATTCGCCAAACGAATGAAAGTGAGTGGGTTCACCCTTTGGTACTATTTTAATTTTTAATGCCTGCAATCGCGTTGTGTGTCTACTATAATGGTGCAGGCAATAAAGTTAATTGCAAAACCGCAACTAATTAATTAAATTAAATTAAAAATTCAACATGCCAAAAATACAATGCACAGCAATGAAAATCAACAAGATAAAATGTAATAAACGGCTGACAATTGGCATACGTGGCATGCAAATTAAACAATTTTCCAGGGATGCGCACCCCCTTCGACTACCATTTTTACGGTGACCCTTTGGGTTAAGCACTTACCAGTCTGTGGCTGCAACTCAATTAGAGTGTTCCAAATGTTGCGCGCCGCCATTGTGTAATAACCGATTTCCGCGTTTGGATGCAAACCAAATACATCCGGCTTATTGACCAAGGGCAGAACATCAATGTGCGCTGTTATCGATGAATTACATATGTAAATGGCTTTTTGTAGCTGCTGCCAGTCACTCACCTATGTAGTCCTCCCTCAGTATTGTCTCATCCTCGGGCAGGCAGTAGTCCACGAATTCATCCTCATAGAAATGGAATGTTTTGAACTCATCGAACAGAAAATCGCCCATATACTCGTTCATATAACAATTGGTAATGCGACGATCAAAATCATCAATGACGCGACCCCCATACATGACTTCACCAATTAGATACTTAAGACTGTTCCAGGGTATCTTGTTGTCTCCACAGCGGCTTAAGTATGTCCGCAGGATTTCGGTGCATACCTCAAAGTCAGAATCGTTAAAATCGTACGCTATGTTCCAGCCAAGTTTGTCGTACTTTCGTCGTTCCTGTTTGTGTGTTTGTGTGTGTTTGGGGGTAAAGTGATTAATCGTACTATCTATCACAATTTGTTGCTGCACAAAAATGCAATCAATACTAAAACTTTGCTACTGTTGTAGTTTGACAGTGCTTTCAGCACCAAAAGCAGTTTCAAATTAAGAAATTAATAAATAAACAACTGCAGCTGGACTCCAGTAGCTGGGCAGGGACTACAAATTTAGTTCACTTACTTGGACAACAGCATGGAAGAAGGCCAGCACATAGACCAAGGGGCGGAAGGCGCGATGTGAACAGCATTCCAAACGATCCTGACGCACTTTGAAGTAAGTGGAACGCAGATTCAGCTTTAAGCCATTTGGAGGTTCCGTTACGACTAAGGGGAAGCATGTAAAGAATTAAATAGAAATGGCAAAATCAATCTCTAATAGAAATATAGGAATGTTAGTTTTATTTGTACTCCACTAACACAAATCTTTGCCGCTAGTTAAATGGAGTCACTTTCTCCCTGTCTCTTCAAAGAGTTTTGCCCTTCTCCATAAATATTGATTAGCAAGAAAGCAATTACCTACTATAATTTTTATAATATCTGGAAATTTGCTGTGGTGGAACAACAATTGAAAGAATTTAGAATCATTCGACCTATAGCAATCAAAGGGTATGTTTCGTTATGCATTGGAAATACAATTCTATTTTCATTCCCAAATATGCCATTCGAGTTTTCTCTAATTTAAGCTGAATGAGTAAGATGCATTTTGTTGAAATACAGGTTCTTAAATTGAAGGAACTTAAGTACTCTTCTAGGTAGTACAGTCGTGCCTTGCCTACATGGAAAGTGTTTAAAATCGCGACTTTCAATGGTTTGCCATTTGCACTATCTGTGCAGGCATACCAAAGTTTGACTTAAGAAAATTCCCAATAAATGCAAATATAAATAGAATATTTTAATTTTGGTGTCGCTTCGTGATATTTTTACAAAATCTATTATATTCAAATCGACGGGCCTTAAATTTTTGATAGATCCGCCTGGATTTCGTTCGTCCATTAAAGAATTCAGATGTATTGTTTACAAATTTGTTTGTCAGCTTAAATAACAGAAGTCTGCAGCTATTTTATGCCAATTTGAAAATTAATATGTTTTAAATGTATATTAACATTGTGCAGCAGATTATTTCCATTTCATATTCCTAAGTTAAGGTAATGTGGTCTATTTATTGAATTCTGTGTCGATTGAGTTCGCTTAATTTTACTCATTTATTCCTAGAAGACTCCATTCGACACTCTTGATGACAAAGGGTTGTAGAAATCAAAAAGATTCCGAAATGTTTGAGAAGTCTGCCATCGAAATGTCAATTGTTTTAAAGAAAGGGCCAAGCAAGTGACTTATACCCACTGTTCATGAGGAACTTCATTAAGTCTATAATTGGGTATCAATCTCTCCCTATTGAGTATTTATCGGGGGAAGCTTTACATGTTATTAACTTTAAAGCAGTGTATCCCACCGGTATAACCAAATCAAACTGAAACCGTAATCTAAATTAATTCTTTTATTTTTAGTATTTAATTATCGTCTGTGGAATAACGAAAATTAATTTACACCAATCCTCAAAGTCCATCTCATCGCCAAAGAAAGTGTGCATCGAAAGCAAATCACTTGTACATGCATACACTCTAGGTTTCACTTTGAAGCTCTTATTTCTCCGCCCTGGCTTGCTCGACTGAACTTCAATAAAGCCTCTTCCAGTTCAAAACTTAATAAATGTTCGAATACATATTGCTCTGAATGCTTCGACAAAAACAAATCTGTGTCGAAAATATTTTACATAGGACAAAATCAAAAACGTTAGCCAGTGCGCTCTGTGAAAGAAGGAATTTGCAGTAAGCATGCAAAAAAATGTTTTTATTATGTATTTTATTTTATACCTAAACACATTCGTAGGTGTTGTGAAATTCGCTGCACAAAACTGTCTGGCCTGTTCTTGTTTCGGAGTTTGATCTATAGGAATTCGTAAAAGTTTTGAATTTAAAGAAAATTTTTTAAACCAGCCAGTTGACGGCGAAGAAGTCTCTAAAATATATATAAAACGAAAAAGACAAGCTAACTTCTTATGTCCCGAAGTTTTGATACCCTTGCAAATGTACTGAAATTTCAGAGTTTAAGAATACTAGCGACGATAGAATCGTCATCTCTGAAAATGCAGATTATTGTCCTCATTGTGTTGCTTGAGCATTTGCATTTTAACAATTTTCAAAATGGCTGGCAACAAAGAAAACAAATAAAACAGAGAGATTTAATTTTAATTTATTTCGCTGCTAGAAACATGAACTCTAATGTTGATAAGGGGGCGGAAGGGCCGCGTAAAGGCAGAGGGTAACTAAGAACATCAACCTAGTCTAACCAACGCCCAAAAGTATAACCGGGGTGAACCAAGCGTTATTTTATCTTTAATTGAGATTGGGTGAAAGAAAAGACTAGAGAGGCTGGTGGGCTGCAAAATAAGGTTGGAAAAGGGAGAACGACAAGCCGTTGTCAACTCTGGAAAAAGATCCCGACTATTTTGAATTTGATTTCATTCAGGAACAAGCTGCTATTAGAAGAAGGCAAAAGAGCTCCAAACGATAAGAAGCAAGGATATTATCAATCCTTAAAAAAGAAAAATACGGATTGTAGCGTTTACGTAAAGATTATTAAGATTATCCCGTTGTTTTCAAAATTTATTTATTGTGAAGTGCCAAATAGTCAGAGATTATTGACAGGTCAAGAAAATTGTAATTATTTGTCGATTTTGACCGTGGTGATTTCGGCATTCAAACGTCTTGTAGTGTAGGATTTGAAAACGATAGGAGAACGTTTTACGGAAATGCCGTCAAATTTTTGAACAAACCCGATTAACTAAAACTAATGTTTGTTAAGAATAATCTGAACACTTGATCAACAATATTTTTCTTTAGTTAATTAAATGAATAAAAAGGAAACGAACCGAACCGAACCAAAACCGGGTTCAGTAAGCCCAAAAACCAGCAATGAACCGAACCAGCGGTTCAGTGTGAACCAACCGAACCAGTCCTTATCGAGTGGTTTGCATCCGTGGTTTAAAGCTCATCAATGTCAAATTCTTCTCAGTTAATGTAAAATTATTTCGGTGGCCACGCGAACCATTTTTGTTCAGACTAGAATTTTTGTGGTCTCTTGAGTCCAATTGCAACTAAATTAGAAGCTTCCAATTTTTGCAATTCATTGTGTTATCAATGATAGTATTGGTAAGTGATTAAAAAGTATAAATTAATTTCAATTTAATTAAATTTAAGCAAATTTAAAATTTTTGCCAATTGGCGCACCCATAGTAGTGATGACTGTACTTCGTCATCGAATAGAAACTATGGAACAATTGAATGAACGAACGAATTAACGAGCGAATACATTTTCTCAAAATGCACTTTCTTAGCTTCACAAGTTGCCATACAAAATTGTAGGGGGGAAAGGTACATTTTGCCCAAAATGCAAAATGCAGTTGTAGTGAGGACAGCACATAGGATCCATTTTTCGAACGACGGTTCCTATGGCAGCTATATGGGATCACACGGAAGGAAAATAATTGTTCAGAAAATGAGTTTCCTTCAACTTAAAATAAGAACAAGATGGTGTAAAAATTCTTGAGAACAAATCTTCTAAATGTTCCTGGAATGAGTCAAGTTGTTCTCAATCGAATAATATTTGCTTTAAACAACAACAAAAGCGGTTATCAACAGAGAGATATACAATAGAGAGAGAGAGAGAGAGTAAGAGCGAGTTGGCTCTCTTTTTGATCTCTTTCATAAGCATAAGTAGCCCTCTTGATGTGAATCTGCAAAAGCATACAACAGCTGAATGTGCTGGCGCGTCATCCAGTGGCGTAGCGTGTGGTTATGCCGCCCGGGGCGGAAGTCAACTTTGCCGCCCCCTCCCTCTTGAATCGTTGTACATTTAAAACTTCTTTCTAAAATGAAGTGATTCTTATTCTTTGTATAAAAACTTCTTTGTAAGATAAAGGGACGTACACAGGATTTAGATAAGTCATTGTTAAGTATTATTTGGAAAAAATCTTTAACTGTGGGATATATAAGAAGAATGCGCCGCAGGCGAAAATTTTTTTGCAAATGCCGCGGAATCGTTTTTTACATAGCTCCTTAACCAAAATTAAAAAAATTGACTTCGATGGACCGAAACAAAAATTATTTCGGGGTCGAACATAGTTTTCTGGTTTGATATCAAATGCGTTTCGAATTAGCTTTCATTGTAGTCTGCCTGCAGAGGTTTTAACTGGTGGCTGTTATTATTGGACGAGTTGGACTACGTTTTTTGGAAACATAACATAACCTAAACTGTGGAAGTCAATCCGTTCGATTTCAGTGGCAAAGATGCTTAAGTTTAGAAAGAGAACATGAGATGGTCCTGCTCATTGTACGCCATTATGACCTAAGAAATCGAAAGTAGTCCACTATGGTATTGTAAACCTCAAAAATTCGGAAAATATCGCGAAAACGATGAATCGCGAACTATGACGAATTAACGTGAAAATATTATTTGGTGTTTGTTAATTGTTCTTTTATAATTGACACTATAAATTTGTGTTTTTTCCATGTAACAAACGATTAAATAACTCATTCTGTATTGATTAAAAGGTATATCTGAAAGCAACTTTCTTATTTTGCTCAAAGGTAGAAATTTTTGGTTTTTAATATGGAAAATGTCGTTATTTTTTTATTTATTGTTCAGTTGACACAACATTTGTATCATAAGAAATTTTCAAAGCATACTACAAATCAGCGCCCCCCTGTATATGCCCTTGATAACATAATCAATATATTGGAAGGGCTTGATAGGAAGAAGCAGGATGAAATAGTGGAATATATCCCCAACATCTTTGATTAAGTCAAACACAAGGTCTAAATACAGCATCATTTTTACTTCGTCCATTGTAGACCACCACTTTAATCCCTTTAAACATACTCGAAAGCTTTCAAAAATGAACTCAAGAAAAATTTATTTTTTTACTAGATCTTGAAGTGCAGAATCTCGCAACGTTCCCCATGTTGAAATAACAGCAGATTCTAAATAACCTTCAAGAATACCACTATGTATTAATTTAAGAGAATAATCAATATATATTTTGTAATTATTTTGCCGCCCCAAAAACTTGCAGCCCCTGAAACTAGGCGCCACCAGAGAAAATTGCCGCCCCGGTAAAAATTTTTTTTGTGTTTGAAAGACTTAAATGAAACAAGTCAGCTAGAGTGGGTCAATCAAATTTTTTGCCAAGATGATTTTATTGTTCTTTAAAATAAAATATTAATAAATAAGTTCTTAAATAATTAAAAATTTTTTAGAAATTTTACTTCTTAAAAATAAAATATAAATAAAAATAATTTTAAAATTAAAATTGTAAGACTAATAAGAAAAACTGTTCATGCACTGGTTTTTGGTAACGATTGTGGGCTCGTTTGTGTCCAATGTTCTTGCTTTTTTCCCGCTGTAAAGCTACTTTTTTTCAAACAATCATTTGCCCACAAAAAATCGATCTCACCTCAATACATAATAAATATTAAAACATAAAAATTTCTTTAAATGCTTTCTAATTAAAATTGTTATATACCGCTCAAATGGTGGGAAATATCGTATCGTATAAATACCATATTTATGAAGTAATATACCAAATCTAGCAATAAGGGAAGAGATAATTTCTGGTAAACATTATAGTAAATGTTACTAAAATCAAATCAATAATTTCTTTTAACCCTAGGGTAGGTCTGTGCAGACCTTTTTCATATAAAAGTGTGTATAACTTTTTTGTTTTGGATGTTAAAGACAAATCCGTCAATGACTTCCTAGAAGCGGGTATTGAGAACACAACGAGCACGAAGTCAAACCGATTCTGTGTTTGTATTCGGTTATATTCGAGTTTTCAAAAAATAAGTCACAAACGGTACAAGCAGGTCTGTGCAGACCTATGTGTAATATGAATGGTATGGCATGCGATTTTGTGAACTAAAGTGCAATTATTTGTGGGTTTTCCATTAAAAATGGCATCAGCATCAAGTTTTGATGATGATTCGCACCAGAAGATATCAAAATTTATCAGAAGAAGATAGGAATCAAATGGAAGAAAGATTTGCCGAATGGTTGGCCAGTACTGATGAAAAGGCCGAAAATCTCGAGTCATTCGAAGACGACGACGACACTGGTCCAGATTATGTGCCCCCCTTAGAAGACGCGGCTTCCGATGCTGAAACAGACATCGTCATAGAAGCTGAAGATCCATATGACGATGATGATAATTTAGAAGATTTCTATGAAGTCGCCGCAACTGCCACCGAAGCGCTTGAACGCTCGTCAGGCTCAATTATAAAATACCGTTCAAAGGATGGCAAGCTTTGGTCAAGCGCTCCGCCGGTCACAGGTAGAAATCGTGCGCATAACACGTCACTATGAGTCATGAAGGTCCGGCTCGAGGGATTATCCGAAATCCCATCTCAATATTTTAATCGCTAATAACACCTGAGATCGTCAGTATAATTATGCGCGAAACTAACCGGAGCGCCCAGGAGCTATGCCGTCAATGGTCAAACAAGAATCGTGACCAGCCTCCACGAACGTGGACGAAACCTGTTACTGAAAATGAAATATTCGCCTTTTTGGGCCTAACTTTGTTTGCCGGAATATTCGGGTCAAACTGTCAGCCTGTCCTTGAGTTGTGGGGCCGCAACGGAAACCCTATTTACAGGGCGACGATGTCTGCGCTCCGATATAAAACCCTTCTAAAATATATTCGATTTAAAATCAAGTTGGCAGCCATCGACGATATTTGGAACATGTTTATGAAGAACTTGGAGCGTCTATATGCCCGTACCGAGGCCGTATGCGCTTTACACAGTATATACCGTCGAAACCTTCCAAATACGGAATAAAAATCTGGTGGATGTGTGATGCCAATTCCAACTACCCACTGAAAGGATTAATATATGTTGGAAAACAGGCAAATGAAGAGCGTGCGGTAAATCAAATAGAGAACATTGTTCTGAAAATACGCCGGTTCTGGACGAACAGTATGTGCCGATGATTTCTTCTCGTCTTATAAACAAAGCCTGCATACCGAAGGAGATGTTGGATCCAAGTCGAGATGTATTTAGCACTGTATTTGGTTACCACAATAATATTACCTCGCTATGCTCATACGTGCCAAAAAAGAAAAAAATCTGTTGTTCACATCTCTACCGAGCATTTTAATAGCACCGTCGACTTATCGAAGTCATCGAAGAAGCCATTTCAAATTCTGAACTAAAATATGTATAAGTCCGGAGCGGACACCCTGGATCAGATGGTTGGCGGCTATACATGCAAACGGGGCACAAACCGATGGCCTCTAGCTCTTTTTTTTTAACATGTTGGCTGCATTTGTCATTCATGACAAATTGGGGCATGTCAAGAGGAACGACCGGAGACGAGTCTTCCTTATGGAATTGGCAAAACAGCTGGTGTTCCCTCACATGGAACCGAGAGCAACGAATCCTATTGTAAGTGGTATTCAACGCGTCAAACAGGCAATGGCGTTATTCGGTACAGGGGTAAGCATTTCTTTTAATTTATTCAAATTCTGAACTAAATTAATCAACGTTTTTAGCAGGTAGCTACAGGTCCACCGATTGATGATCAACCTGCCCATTCCGCTTCTTCTGCTACTCGACCATCGTGTTCGCTGTGCTATAAAATTGATAAACGGCAGCGAAAAACGCATTTTCATTGCATGTTTTGCAAAAACCCGGTTTGTCAACAGCATTCACAAGCCAGATACACGTGGATTGAATGCCGGTCGTAGACTTAACTTTCCTATCTATGCTTAATAAAAAAGGATATATTGTTAGCTAAAGTGTAAAAGTATGTTTTAATTGTTCACCGTGTGTTTTTCCCAGCATTAATCACATTTACACACATTATTAGGATATCTGCCTATGTATTCCCATACAAATCCCATATAGGTCTGCGCAGACCTGGTTGTGCCATTTAGCGCCAAAAAATCCCTGAACCTCCTAGGGTTAAATCAAGTCTAAGATTGTCTTTGTTGAATGAAGAGGTGGAACAACTACTTTGACACTCAAAAACACTCAAAAAACTACTCGCCCTAAAAAGTGTCATTTTCGCCCTAATATTTAGAAAATCGCCCTAAAAAAAGGGCCAAGGGCGACTCGCCTTATGTTTAAGAAAATGCTTTTCTAAAAAATAGAAATTGTGCTCTAGATTTCAGGGCAATTTTTTCTAAAAAACCCTTAGACAATTTCTGCTGTTATGTCGATTTTAAATTCCCAAGCGATTATGGCAGCACTGGCATGAGGAGGAAGCAGCTGGCAATTAAAGACTAAAAACAAAAATTGTAGAAAGAGGAGGATGACCGACCACAGACCAACCGTGTTGGTTGTTGTTGGGTCACCCCTCTAACACTCAATTACAACTTCCCGTCATCATCCACCAACCCACTTTCTTTTAAGCTATAAATTAATTTTGATTAAGAAAAATCAACAATTATTTTTTTTACTTACTAAGGACTTGAACTCGGGACCACTCACAAATACTGAACACAAAACGACGTCTTAGCCCACTCGACTATTAGCCTTAAGCAAGACTTTGCGTCATAATGTAGTTAAGAATGTACGCAGTTGGTCTAGATGAATGACATTCACTTAGCAAACGTGGAGGCCTGGGATCAAGTCCCAGTAGGATGCAAACTTTTTCTTTCTCATTTTTATGTTTTTTAAATGTTTTTTTATTTTGTTTGGCAATACCTTGCGTTAAAATCGTACTTATGAATTTGTGTGCCGTATTTGGCGCTTAAGTACTGACTTTTGCCAATTAATTAAAAGCAAGGGTCGTGGTCAAGTGGATAAGACATTAGCTTAGAAAATGTCGCGGACTGGAATCAAGTCCCCGTAGGACCATAATTTTTTTTTCTTATTTTATGTTTTTTGTTTATATTTGAGGTGTTTTTTACATTGACTATATTTTTTACAATCCTTTAATCGATTACTACATGGTGAAACGCATCTCAAGACAAAACAAAAACTTGCTCAATACATCTACATTCTTCAGGGATTGCGAATGGACATTAGTGTGTATAAACAAATGACATCACATAGATGGCTTCGTCGTTAAAACCGAACTACTGCATAGCGAAATGCAATTTCACAAACATTTTTAGAAAGGGAAGGATTTAAAAGTACCCTAAATTTGTAACAAGTTTTTTCTAAAGTCAAGGCGAAATTACCCTAAAAATAAGAAAAGGCAATAAAGCAAATTCACCCTAAGATTTAGAAAAAAAAAATATTTTTCTAATTTTTAAAAGTTTTTTTAAAAAATATTTTTAGGGCAATTTTTATAAAATTTAAAAAATTTTTCTTAAATATAGAAATTTTTTCTAAATTTAGGGCGATTTCGATTTTAGGGCGATTTTCTTAAATATGAAAAATAATTTTCTGAGTGTACGTGTCAAAAATTGAAAATAAACTTTTATCTGCCTGCAAGTATGAGAAGCATTTGTCACAAACATGTCGAACTAGTATCTCATACTATCTCTGAGATCTGTTTGTTTATACGGCTTTATAGAGTCTCCCTGTTTCTAACTGTTACATACTTTTGCACAAACTTAATATACTCAATGTACAGATTATAAAAACAGATAACCGTAACCGAAACAATTTGTTTTAGACAACCGTAAGCATAACCGATTCGGATATTGCTTTCGGGTTTAATCCCTGCTTTAAAGGGTCAGCAAATTGTATCATTAAGAACTGTGAAAACCGTTCCGGACTTCAAATCAATGAATTCGCCTGAAATGGTTGCCCTTTATGAAAATATTGAATATTGTTTCGATCTGTGCTCTGCATTGAAACATACGGGTCATAAATTTAACCATCAATGTGTACACCGTTGTTTAAGTCTTTACAAGCTTAATTTTTCAACTGATAGCTACATATCCTACCAAAAATAAACCTTCGTTGGCCCACTCACCCTTCAACGATTTCTGCAGTATTCCTATGGGGAAAGTGGGCGTTGGATCTGTTGTAAGCCACAATCTAAAGTCGGGATGCGGACTCTCTATGCGATCCAAATACTTTTCCAGCTCGCGAACAAATTTAATCAGCAAGTGACCATTCTGCAACATCAACCAATGGCCCTGCCTTATGGCATTGTCTAGGAGGTGCAGGGCAGCCTTCTCCTGACCCTGGCCCAGCGATATGTGCGAAAAGTTGGCCATGCCGCCCATTACAATATCCGCCAGCTTCATCAAGTCATTTGTGGGATCCGAGCCGGCACTCAGAATGAAGCAGACTGGTATGGTGCATGAGGTTTGTTCATAAATGGCCGCAAAGCTCACCACGGGCGGCATAATATAGAACTCATCCATGGTATCGACAATGTATTGATTTATGCAGCGGAAGATGCGATCCACGCGGAAGCAGCGCAGGAACATTAATTTCTAAATGTGAGGAGAAGTATGAGAAATGGGCTCTGAGCTCTTTAGACAAGATGATATAGTACAACAATGACAACGACGGCTCATCAGCTCTCAATAGTTTGTGGTTTCCAGCTTAGCACAAGTGCAAATTGGGCTCGCTTGGCTGGGCTTGGCGTTGGTTTCAAGTGCGACGACTGCGGGCGTAAATTGCCGCTCATCTAATGGCTTGGAAAATTGATAAAATATGGTAATGCACACACACACACACACACACCACAGCCACCAGGCCAGGCTGACAAAAACAGGCTGCTAATAACTTGAGCAGAAAATGTGCGCCAAAGTTGCAGGACGTAGCAAAAGTCGAGTAAAACTAAACGCGAGCGCGTGTGTGTGTGTGTGTGCGGCTTGTACATAATAATCCACTAGAAACGAGCATAAAGTACGAAATCCAATAACGCTCGATGGCAACGGCAGCTTCAGCTGCAGGACCAGGACCAAGCCCAGCCACTCGAAGCTGAGAGCTGAAAGCATGCAAAGCGAAAGTACACAGCACAACCGGGTCCTCGGCACTTGCCTGGAATGCTTGGCAATTGATGTTGTAGTCGCCCGGACATGCCACCTCCTCAGGATTCTCCAAGTCATACCACTGAACGGTTCATGGGCATTCGGAGGCGATGGCGATGGCGATAAGTGCAAGCAAAATGAGCGTCGGCAACGGCAACAGAACGGAAGTCAGTGAATGCCACATGCCAGTCAGATGCAGAAGCAATGCCAGTCCCATCGTCCAAGCAACGTTGTTGTTGTTGTTGTTGAATTGTTGTGCATTTTATGGCATCGTCACAGCAGCAATTTTGATAACGGCATTGGAGTTGACGTTGACGTTGAAGATGGTTCCCAAATAATACAAAAAAAAAAAAGAAAGGGAAAGAGAAAGTCAGAAAATGGAAAACTGCACATTTCGCCCTTTAAGTTAATATAAATTGACCAAATTCTTCACTTACCTCCTTCCATTCCACCTGGAAACGACCGAAATGATCGGGCAATGAGCCAAATGGCTCCGGGAAATCAAAGGCCAGCTTTAACACATCCTCCCAGCTCTTGTCCGGCAGCCATTTGGCCGGATTGGCGCGTTCACTCTTGGTCAATGTAATGCTGCCCTTGATAAAGAAGTCCAGCTCGGTCTGCAGCAGGATGCCATCACGTTGCGCCAACTTGGTGGCAATCTGGAAGGAGAAGAGCAACTTGTGACGCTCGAAAATGCCCGTACACCCATAGCTGTAGACATTCTCCGTCAGAGTTTTAATGATGTTGTTCAGCCGCTTGGTCAGCACAGTGTCGGGCACAGCCTTGCGCAGGGAGTAGACAAACACATCCAAATAGGCCGCGAGGGCATACTGATACATGCTGTTCACGGTCGCCATGTCGGAGAGGGCAAAGAAGAGCACGGCTCCCCGTTTGGCTGCGGGCCGGTAGCCATTACGAAGGACTTCGATATTAGCTGCGGTTTCGGCGGCCAGCTTAAGCTGCTCCATGACCAGGCCCGCCTTAGATTTGGTGTTCTCCAGCGTATCCACCAGCTCGACATTGTCCAGCATGTTGCCCGTGGAGGTGGCCAGCTCGCGTAGCAGGGAGTCTTCAAGTTGCTGCAACAGCTGCTTGTTCTCGCTGGTCTGGGCTATGAGCGATTCGCGCTGCTGCTCCAAGTCGGGACGTTCGGTGCCCACCACCACACTAAGCAGCTGATCCTCCAGACCTGTCTGGGTAACGGTATAGTTAATCACCAAGGCTTTGGCATACACCGAGGGATCAAATTTGGGGTTGGCAAACTTGGTGGTTAAGTACAGGCGGAAACTGGGATCCCAGTCGACTTCCTTGTCACCCAGCATGACGAACTTGCGTCCCGCCTGCACTCGTATGTTCTTTTGCAGTATATCATCAATCACCGGATCGATGTAGTCGTCCACATCTTCAAAGATCACGGGCAGTCCATACGTAATGGCCATTTCCAGCTGCTTGAGGAAATCGGAATCGCTGAAGGACAAAACCTTGAGGTTATGCCGATACTCCTTTTTGCGTATCCACTGCAGGGCCTGCAGCTGTGGGTCTATGCAGAGGGGGAAGCGAGAGGCGCGCATGGTGAGAATGCCGTTCTGCACGGACAACTCGTCGGGCGGCAGGCCCTCGTTGGTCCATTGCGAGATCTCCACATCGGTGGTCAGATATGAATCGATTCTAAAGGGCAGCTTGACGGGTATACCCAGTGCACTGATGTCCTCCAGCCAATCATCGAAGACCATGGCCTTGCGGAACTCCCAAGTGAAGGCGCCCGTGTAGGCCAGAAAAGAGGAGCTGATCAGGCACACACCCAGGCTGTCGATCAGCTGTTGACCCAGGCTGGCCATCTCTTTGCTCCAGCGTATCAACTCCGAGGAAAGGCCACTTATCAGCTTATCGGCGGCTATCAGTCGACGTTCTGCCTGCTGCATCATCTCAATCAACGCCTTCATTTGCTTCATGGACACCGCATAGTTCTCATTCAGGGCGTCCAGTTTCTCCTCCAGCTTTTGTATTTCCGCATTCAAATGGTTCAGCAACTTGATCTGCACCTCCTGCTCCTCCACCAGAAAGTCGACGCGCTCTTTCTTGGGCTTGACCTCGCGATACACCTCGAAGAAGCCCAGCACGGCTTTGACAAACTTGAGTAGACCGGCTCCAGCAACGGATATCTTACCCATGTCGTCCAGATTTTGGGTTTTCATGTGCGCCCGACAAGCGCTTATCTGCTTCTGCGTCAGCGCCTCGCAATCCATTTCCATCAGACTCTTTAGGAAGTTCACATCGCTCATCATGCCCTTGGCTGTCTTCCAGCTGATCTCCTTGATGCCCTTCAAAATGGCCACGCACTCGCAGACCACCTGAACTGCAGCTGGAGGAGTGGCAAAGGACCGAATCTCAGTGATCTGGGCCTTGTCTAGTTCGGACAGCGCACGCCTTGCCTCCTCCAAGGCAGGCATGGCCTCGGCCAGTATCTCTTCGGCCTCCTCCTTTTCAACGGCAATTTGTTTGCCTTTGATCTCCACCTCCACCGACTTCTCGGAGGCCTCAGCCTTTTTGGTGTTTGCCTTCTGCGTGGAGGCCTCTATGGTGACCAGCATGGCCTCGCATTCCTCAGAGGCAATGGCCACATTCTTCTTTTGTTCGGTGACTATGAGACGCAGTTCGTCGATTTGGACAGAAGCCTCTTCAATTTTCTTGATGCCTTCACCCAGACGCTGACGTTGTTGGGTAATGAAATTATGCTTTTCCTCTGCGAATCCACAAGGTTATTTGGTGGGAGATCGAAATTTACGGAAATATTAAGCTTACCCAGCAGTCCCATATAGGTGTTGATATAGTCCAGATAATGTTTGGGAGTTACAAAGTTATTGCGCCTCAACTTGGTCTGATAGTCCTTCGAGTATAGCTGTATGGTGGTGTGAACATGAACCACATGCTCGATGATGGCATCACGATGTTTGGGCGGAATCATGGGATGCTCGGTGAGGAAAAGCTTGGCCACGGCATAGAGTGCCTGCTTGGGCCAGGGGAATACCCAATCGATGTAGGTGCTGCCAATGAGACCAGGGAAATTGCGGCAGCGATTGCGTAGAGCGTCACCAGCTGGCGACATACAGAGCACCACATGAAGATTCTCGGCACAGGAGCGCAGGAAATAGGCCCAGACGGAGTCTCTGTGAAAAATAATTGACAATATTTTATTAAAAAAGAGTTAAGAACTAACTGTTCGGCCAAGCAAATGCTTCGATATTTGCTTTAATCTAGTTTTTAGAAAGAAAATAAGAAGTCTTACACTCTAGTTACTTACTTGGAGGCCGAAAGTCCCTCTTCCTCCGCAAATTTGCGCACTTGATTGACAATGGCATCTTTGTCCTCGTCGGCAAACAAAGCTGGCACTTGTCCCACCGTCAGTATGTTATTTATCAACTCCAAGAAGCCTTCTTCAGCCACCTGCAAAAGTTTATGGTCTAGTAAAATCATTTAAAATAAAATTACTTTTCCCCACTCACGCACCTGTGCAGCCGTAAACAGGAACACCACCTTCTTACGCTTTACCCCTGCCAAGTTGTAGAGAATTTTCAGGTCCTCACGGAACGAGGTCTCATTATACCCTCGCGATATGGTTATCTCAAACACCTCACATTCTGCAGCAAACGCGGAGAGCCGAGTGATGCATTTCTTGCCACTGCCGCCCACACCAATGAGCAGCACATGACCTCGATTCATGCGTAGCGTGCGATGCACACGAGTCAAATGCTCCAGGCAATCTTCGAACAAGACCAACGTCATCTTTTGCTTGCGATCACAATACTCTTCCAATATTTCGGTATATAACGAGTACACCGAACTGTAATCCAACAGATCTTCATAGAGACGCGGCTCGGATTCATTGGTAAAATTGCGGAAATCGCCAAACAGCAGGGGATCGCGCAGCACATAGTCCTTAAGCGAGAGTATCACCGGAGGACCCTCTTCGCCCTCTTCTTCCTCTTCGCCCTCCTCTTCGGCAGCTGCTGCAGCCGCATCGTCGGCATATGCTTCGTAGAGTAAACGAGCCTGAGCTTCGGCTGCTGCTGCATCCAAATCAATGAAACCATTTTGTTCCTCAAACTCGGGTGGAAATCGTTCCTCCACCTCGAGCGCTAGATTACGTCGCACAGTGTGGATATCCTGTGGAACATTGATATATGTGAAAGTGACGGAAAATGAGTATTTTTTCAATTGCTCTTTGTTGGTTCAGTGATTCATTGTTCAGTTTAGGTAGCCAACACAAGAGCCCTCAGCAGCAGCGGCAGTATACGAACTTTTACTGCTCTCTTGTGCAACAAAAAACAAGTGCTAAATGAGAGCGCTCTCGAGTGGCCAAACACAAACACGCAACGCCAAAATGAGCATGTGTGTTTTGCCGGCATCTGCTTTAAAGCTATCTGTTATCTCCATCGAAAGTCTCCAAGCTAAATGGAGAGGAGCGTAAAACATGACAGTCTCTCAACAGCACTCAGTGATGTATGACTTCGACAAGCATTTGGTGTGAATTGCCGTGGCCATATGCCACGCTAAACATCAATACAGAGAAGAGAAGCTTTTATAAACCTTATGTTGGTCTCTGTATTTGAATACGAATATTCAGGGGTGCCACAGAATTCACTTTCGCTCTAAATTCGCTCGAATTGGATATCGCCCTGCCACAGAGCCTGTTTTTGATGATTAGCCCTTAAAATGCATTTTGATAAAAATAAGGCTTATCAGTTCTTAAAGGGTGTTCAAGTTGTTAATAATCTACATCAAAAAAATTTAACATTTAACATGTTGTAAATGTAAATGTAATGTAAAATTGGCTGACAGCTCCTCCAACGGGGCCAAGCCAAGCTTCTCACAATCTCTTGGCGTGTGTGCCTTAAATTTTTCGCACAAGAGAAAGGGACCTACAGTTTAACGCCGAATCCGAACGGCAAAGTTTGAGAATTTGCTTTTTCATGGCTAGATTACTTCACAGCTGGCGCCAATAGCTGGTGAAGGTGACCGTATGTGTAAAAGCTATTTTTCTAAAGAAAGAAAAAAACTTTTATTATTAGATGTTCAGAGGCGGGATCGAACCCACGACCTCCCGCCCAGCAGTCCAGCACACTAACCACTGGGCCACAGACGGCCACACATGTTAAAATTATTAAATTAGCATTTTACGAAATCGCTAGTTAATTCGCTAGTGAAATTGGTCATTCACTGCAACTCACCAAATCGCTAGAATTACAGTGGTGCCACCTTTTAACATTTTAATTTCGAAATTAATCGAATTTAGTTTTAAAGTGTAAACTATACAATACCCATTTTTGTGTTAAAACAAAGATACAAAAACTAGATTAACTAACTTTGCTTAAATATTGTGCAATTTGTACATCGATTGCTGCCAATCTGAGTTGAATAAAGTGGCAACGCCGACGCGAAAGTAATAATTATAAAGGGGAAAGCATCGAACAGATGTCCTGAGCGAAATTGGCTTGGCTTTTATGAAGGAGCATAAGCTCACAATGGGCGACAGGGAAGTTGCGGATCCAGCCTGAAAAGAACTGACCTTTAGTCAGGCCAACCTCTCCCCCGATTGCTTGAACTAAATATTTTATTATTCATATAATATTATTATTTATTATTTTCAAGCACTGCATTGTTTACCCGTACAATCTTGCCTACGTATATCTTCTGATTTAGAAAGGTCATATGCGAATTCATGGCGGCTGCACTGTAGGCGTCTAGAGTTGGAAGGTATCATTTTTTATTGGCAGGCGGAAAATTTGAAAATTTTTGTGTGCGAATTAAAAAAATCTCAGTTGATGAAAATTAAGTTTGTGTTGCTTTAAAAAGAACTAACCAAATAGCTTACATTCAAAATATTAATAAAACACGCATAGAAAGGCTTAATCTAGTTTTCGTTGCGGTGCGTCATACCCTTCGCATTAAACTAGCTTAAAAAATGAAATCGCTAGAAGTTCTGTGGCATGGCGAAAATATTCGAGCGATTTGGCAAATCGCTAATAGCCAAATCGCTAATGAATTCTGTGACACCCCTGATTTGTTCAGCTAATAGTGGAAACTTCTCTGCTCAGATTGCCGACCCTTAACCTAGGCTCATACTTCGCATACTTTAATCGAAATATTTATAGCCCCGGTTATTTATCAAAGGTATAAGAAGCCACTGAATCCTCTAGCCTACTGCAAAAAGTTGCACGAAAATCTTGCATCGTTAAAAGGATGCTCCTTGGACTAAGTTGCTTCGCATTTCTTTACAAATTTAAAAAAATTCAGTATTTCGTACTATGCAGTTCCAAAAACCATAGTCTACTGAGTTTAAATTACTTAAATTAAAGCTAGTGGTCGGGCTTGGTGCAGCGGTAGTGTGTGTGCACACGCTGACCCTCGGGGGTAAAAATTTCGTAGTACGAAATACATGAAATTAGTGCTTGCGAACTGCAATCCCTAAATCGGGAAATGGGCGGATATGAATATCTGGGTTCGAAATTGATCTCGCTCAGAGCAGTAAGTAACTGATTCCTGAAAATCTCAGCTCTTAGCTGAGAACCGAGAGCCGGTTAATGGCTCACGAAGCGTGCCTCTCAGCTAAGAGCTGAGGGCTGTGGCTCAAGAGCCACGAGCCGAAAGACAGTCGCTCAAGTCCTTTGTTGCGAGTCGTTTGCTGCTCCCAACTCTTGACCCTTGGCTCTCGGTCGTGAGCAATGAGCTGAGAACAAGAGTTTCCTCTCGAGAGCTGCTAGCAAAGAGCGATTCCGAACCCTGATTAAAATGATCTTTGCAATTCGGCAAACCACAACTTAGCCCAAGTTCTGTACACCTTTAAGAACTTTCGTTCTTATTTGTAGATACCTTTGAAACAAAATCAAATTTATATTGTTAGAATTATAACGACAGATAAGCATGAATGAAAACAAGTGAACTTTTACTTACCGCTTCGGAGATCAAGCGATCGCATATGATTCTGGTAAACTCATTACGCCACACCCTGATCAATTCTCGCAGATTCTTGAAATTCGCCGGCTTAATTAATAACATCCCCGCAAATATGCGCGATAGATCCTTCAAATTGAAGATGTAATGGAACTTGGAGGGCGTCGGCGGTAGATCCACAATGACCATCTAGAACAAGAAGCAATTAGCATTAGCCACCGGCAACCAGGCCAAACTACACAAATCAATTTTATCTCAACGGGCAATATGCATTCAAAATGGGCTTCCTGCACGCCCACGGGGGCGAGACCAAGTTGCCGAATTTACAGCCATTATCGAGTGGCAGACGCCGCTGCACCAGCAGCATGGGTATCGCACCCTCTTTCTGAGTAACGGCAATTCTATTCAAATAATTCATTTTACTCCATTTCGTGGCGCATTAATATCTTTTGGCCGGGCGCGTCGAGTGTGTAAAGAAGACATACGAACTAGGAGTAGCAAGCAGCAAGGGCTCTAGGTGTAAGTAAATCATTTTCGTTTTTGGAGAGGAGCTACTACTCCTGGTGCTGCTGCTTGTGGCAATTGCGGCGACAAATGCATTTTTATCTGCACGCAATGAAATGCGATAATATTTTAGTGTCAACAATTGTTAAAAGGACCATAAACCAGTGCCCCCGCCTACCCGAAAAGAGCCATCTACAGTTCAATACTTGAACATAATCAAATTTTGCTCCGGCCAGGATACCCAGGCAAAGATAGGCGGCAAGCACACAGACATAGACACAGTCAACTAGGCAGCCGTCGAGGCGAATGAGGTGGTCCATTGTAAGGCACTGAGTTGCACTCGAAAAACCAATGGAGCTGCTGAGCTCTGAGCATGAGCTGGGGGCATCGACGACGACGACGACGACGTCGCTCGCTGTAGTGCATTACAGACCATTGAATAATTTCCATTTCCATTTCCATTGTATGACGACGAGGCGACAAAGCAGATTATGAAAAATTGTCGTTATTTGCATATGTAAATCGAATTTCATAAAATTTGTGAGAGGCCTTTAAAGTGCTATCGATTTCTTTAAGAGAAAAAAAAAACTAAAAGGCGTAATTTATAGAAATTAAAAAGAGATTGATATAAAAAAAACAAAGACAATTTTTTAAATCGAGCTACAACTAAGGTCCCACAGGCAAATAAAAGAAATTTGGCTAAATGGTTATGATTGCAGATTTTGCAAGACTTAAAGCTATATTTATTGTTTCAAACGCAAATAATTTGATGAGAAACTTACCGGTGTTCTACAAACCTCTAACAACCCATAAAGCTATTTGTAATGAGAGAACAGAACAGAACTTGCATCTAACTGATCGAATTGCATTAATATTATTAAAGATTTAATGGGTTTTAAGTAATAAAATTTAATTTAAAAATATTGTTCAGCAAAACAATGCAAAAGTCTGACAGCTGCAGAAAGCAACAATGAGCAAACCTGCCAACTTCTTCCAATTATGATAATAAAATTTTCGGAGTTTTAACTTTCTTTTTAAAATTAAAAGTTTATACTCTTAAACGAAGTATAAATTTAACAAGTTTATGTGGATAAATAAGCAGTTTAATAAAATATGATTTAATAGGTTAATTCAATGAAGTATCGAAAAAAACCTATCGATAAATTATATCGGCGAGAATTTTAAAACACGATATGGAAGACAAGTTGACAGCGGTGTAACTTTTAACTTCACTTTTTACATTTATTTTGGTCTTTAAAAGTTGTAGGATGATTTTATGATGGCAACATTGAACTCCGGAGGAAGAGGCAGAAATGCCATATGGAACAGCAGTTGCATATCGCAGCAGAAAAGAAGCTTACGCTTTATCAAAAATCAAAAAAAGATTAGATCATTTCTGAAACTCTTGTTACGATTTTGTTTCCCTCGTCAACTGCCTTCTCCCAGCAATATCCAAAGCAATTAATGCAACCGCGGGCATTTTTATACCCGTTACTCGTAGAGTAAAAAGGGTATACTAAAGTCGTGCAAATGTATGTAACAGGCAGAAGGAATCATTTCCGACCATATAAAGTATATATATTCTTGATCAGCATCAACAGCCGAGTCGATTTAGCCTTGTCCGTCTGTCCGTCCGTCCGTCCGTCCGTCCGTCCGTCTGTCTGTATGAACACCTAGATCTCAGAGATGGTAAGAGATAGCGGTTTGACATGTATGGGACAAATGCTTCTTTTATCTGCACGCAGATCAAGTTTGTTTCAAATTTTGGCCACGCCCCCTCCCGCCCCCGCAATTTGGAAAAAAGTTATATCTCCCACAGTTTTGAAGATAGACGATTCGTACTTTAGAGATAGTTAGTAATTAGCAAAATGAATCGATTTGCCGAAGAAATGATAAAGATCGGATGAACGGTTCTCAAGTTATAAGCAAAAAAGTGAACCAAGCCCCCCCGCACCACCCAAAAAAATGTTGCTACTTTTCGGATGGTCACCTAAGGAACGCGGGAACACTGTTAAACTTGTTTTTCATGAGTAACGGGTATATCGAAGTCGGTTAGAGCCGACTTTAACTTATCCTCTAATTTAACACTTCACTGACTTGTTAGCAACAGGGTTGTCAATAATAATTATTTGGCGGGTAGCGTTTTTATTAACCCGATAAAATTGAGCATTAATGGCTAAAAATAATTTTTTAATTTGGAACTCAGTGCACCCCAAAAACGCTTTCAGCATTTGGTTTAGAAACTTCAAAAATAATTTGTATCCAACTATTATTCAAATTATTTTTGAAGCCAACAACCCTGCCGTGGCAGCACAACGCAATTACTTCCAGTCAGCTGTTTTTTGCCAGCGACTCCGAAGCTAACTCGAAAAATGAAATCTCCGACATTTGTGGAACACCGACATTTGGATTGGTTGGTTTCAAAAACAACTGACCCAGTTGTTTTCTAATATCAGAGTGGAATATTGTCTACGCAGCAATCTGCTATTCTATGCTTTAAGTCTACAGCCTATTTTGCTGCTTACATTAACTGCTCAGTTCCCGAAATCTTCTGGTATTATACAATGTACGTGTGGGTCTTTCAAGTGCATAAGGATACTATGGATGTCTCATGGAATATGGAGCAGGAAAAGATGGTATCAAATCAATATTACATATCGAGCTCATGGAATTAGAAATTGCAATCTATCACGTAGATAGCAAATCTTTCTGGCAGCTCGCAAGGAAGTTAAACGGAGGCGTTGCATGCAAACCAATTCAATTAAGTGCAGAACAACTTGCGGCTGATTTTAAGTCCCTACTGTTTGTTCAATTGGTCCCACAACTTAATCTCGCATGAGATTATCACGGACGAAATTCTTGATGCACCCATTACGTCGTCGGAGGTGAACCTAGCGATCCGAAAAGTAAAATTAAACAAAGTTCCTGGGATCGATCGTACTCCAATGGAATTTTATAAGCGTGTCTCTCTTAATTGCAATCACCAGATGAACACAACTTTTAACGCGATTCTTTCGACAGCGGGAATTCCATCCTGCTTAAAGGCGAGTGTAATATTTCCCCTATTTAAAAGGCAACGCTGGGAAGCGGAAAACTATAGAGGTATCTCCTGCCAAAACACCATAAGCAAAATCTTTTCATCAATTTTAAATAAGATAATGTCACCAAAAACCCTTATGAAGAAAGCAATCGGAAGACTTCAAGAATAATACCGGCATTAAACAAGGTCGTCAGGCTACTACTGTTTTTACTCTACATCGAAGACGTTTCATCGCATTTACCTGGGGGCATGGTGTAATAATATAAGGTGAAGCCGTCAGCATCTGCTGAGGGCCAGTGAATGTATGCTTGTCAAACAGAAAGGGATAGCAGATGGCTTGCTTTGTTTTGTGTTTGTTAATTTTTGTTTGTTGTATTTAGGAAGTTAGGAGTTGACATCATCCAAGTTCCAGCCTCTATATTTATTTTCGCCCCACCTTGTGAGTACTAGAGGCTAGCAAAGGGACCCCCTTGCGTACAAATGATTGTAAAAAGTAATTGCGGATTTTTCAAAAGAAAGTAAATGCATTTTTAATCAAACTTAGAATGAACTTTAATCAAATATATAATTTCCATTTTGTTCGATAACCTTTTGCCATCTTCCCGGCAAATTTTGTATTCCACGCTCATAGAACTTCTGGCCTTTATCTGCAAAAACTGAACCAAGTGGATTTATAGCCTCACATTGCCGAAAGTTTTACCATTTAAGGAGTTCTGCAAAGATCGAAATAAATGGTAGTCTGATGGTGCAAGGTCAGGGCTATATGGTGGATGCATCAAAACTTCCCAGCCAAGCTGTCCCAGTTTTTGCCGGGTCATCAAAGATGTGTGTGGTCTGGCGTTGTCATGATGGAAAATGACACCTTTACGATTGATCAATTCTGGCCGTTTCTCGTTGATGGCTGCATTCAATTTGTCCAGTTGTTGACAGTAAACATCCGAATTAATCGTTTGGTTCCTTGGAAGCAGCTCAAAATATACCACACTCCTTCCAATCCCACCAAACAGACAGCATAAATTTCTTTGGTGGATATCAGCCTTTGAAGTGGTTTGAGCTGGTTCACCATGCTTGGACCATGATCGTTTTCGATTAACGTTATTGTAAACAATCCATTTTTCATCTCCAGTTATGATTCGCTTTAAAAATGGATCGAATTCATTGCGTTTAAGATGCATATCACAAACGTTGATTCGGTTTGTTAAATGAATTTCTTTCAATTCATGTGGTACCCAAATATCAAGCTTTTTCACCAGTCCAAGACTTTGTATGTGATAATGAACGGTTGATTTTGGTATATTTAACTTCTCTCCTATCTCACGCTCAGTTACATGACGATCCAATTCGATTAATGCTTTGATTTGGTCATCATCAACTTCATTTGGCCGACCTGAACGTGGCTCATCTTTAAGTGAAAAATCTCCAGAACGGAATTTTTGCGAAACCAATTTTGACACTGTCTTTCTTTTAAGGCTTTATCACCATACACATCACGTAACTTTTTAGCAACTCTCTCTGCGCTTTTTCCTTTACGGAAATAATAAAGTAAAATATGACGAAAATGCTTTTTTGTGGACTCCATATTAAAAAGGGCGCCAATCAAACAAATGTAAACAAAATTACGCGCACTTTTTTTCTAAAGCAAGCTAATAGTGACAGCTAATAACTGACAAAAGAAAGAATGCAATTACAGAGTCACAAGCAGTTAAAAAAATTATAAACGCCGACTATATGAAAAATCGGGCAATTATTTTTTGGGCAACCTGTTCGAGGACCAGCACAGGGGTAGCATATGGCGTAGGAAACCTTTTTCCTCGTTTTTTTTCTTCTTCTACGGTTTTTTCGCAAAAATCTTTTGAAGGGCTGGCTTTTCTATGATTGGGCTCTCCCCAAATTTTTTTTAGATCTCTGTTTTTTTTTCGAGAATCTTATAGGTATTTTTAGTCTGAATATCTCCAGATGTGCAGCAGACAGTATAGTTTCCGTTCTTAAATATGTAAACATAAATAGAATAAATATACCTGCATACAAACCCACTAGTAGTCGACCGGTTCAAAATGATTTTCGCAAACTCTAGTATTTTTCTTAATACAAATGCCTAAATGCTCTACCCAAATGGTTTTTCTTTCCACGTCTTTTGGAACACGTATGAGCTTAACGTTGCTTTGCGAAAACGATTTGCGGCAAATTACTCAGTAACTTGTTATTTGACACTAAAACCACGGTGATAGTAACGTTTGGCTGTTTAAGTTGACTTGACTATCGACTGAGTTGACATTTTCATTTTGTTTATATGGTCAAACATTGTTGTGAATTTTCAATGTGTTTATTTCGGTCTTGGATTTAAAACAATGTTTCAATATCTTTCGGACAACAAGTGCATAACGCATTCTAAAAGAACATCAAAGCTTCAATTCCTTGTAAGTGTAAAAGCCACAATTGCCACAATAACTGAAAGCCAAGTTTTACAGCATTTGTGATTACATTCCAATAAGTTCTACATGGCTCCATATTTACACAAAAATTGCAATTCCACCTATTGAAAACAGTTGATGTACTGTATGCATGCCAGCTACCTACACTATACCAAACAGTCAAGTCAGGCAGTTCATATACTGTCTGCAGCACATTTCACACACACAATAAACAATTCTTACTTTGTACTCTAACAAAATTTTTGGTTTATAGTTACTAATAGTCTTTTCTTTGAATGTCAACTTAATTCACAGACTTCCGTTGTCGGTAGTCAAACGTTTCGAAATGACTAAGCAGTCGATAGTCAAGTCAAAAGAAACAACTAAATATTCAATTGTCAAATGTTACAAGGCGACTATTGACAATTATTTTGTTTAGTTTTTGATCATATATCAAAGCATATTTAATAAACTCATATTTTAAAACAACTGTGTCATTTTGTGTTGAAATGGATTGTTTCCGTAGCCGTAGTCAAAAAATCATTTTAACTTAGATGCTGCTGTAAAATCCACAAAATCGCTTGACCCGCAATTCACAACCAATTGACGGAAGGGATTAATATATAGGGGTGTGTCCCAAAAATCTTTATAGGTGTTCGTATAAACGTTAGGACATTAAATTAAAGCTGTTTAAATTTACACAGGCCAACAAAATGACCAACTTTGTGAGGTGCAGCCCTGTTGATTTAAAAATATGATAAGTTAATGCTCACTGATTCCAAAACTGGTTTCGGTTTAGCTCCATCAGCTCTTGTTTCCAAGATATGGCGGAAAAACGAAAAAGTTGAATTTTTTGGCACTCTAGGACTTATGGAGGCCAAACTAGGCATAAATATGTGAGTTTATGAGCTATTTGCGATAAAGTACATATCAATAAATTTTTAAAAAATCAAAGGCGCTACATAAGTTCAGCGGAAAGTGTCTAATTTGGCCTTTAAAGACAGACATCTTTCGATTTATGGCATTTTTATCAAAATAAATCATCCCGTTTAAGCTAACGCGGTTATTTGATAATTATTTTCGCCATCTGAGCATATGGCCAAACATTTAATCTAATTTTGTGATTTTTATGGCATTCAAATCATTTTATTTGGCAAAGTTATAGCCTGCTAAAGACGAAAATTCATATTTAAATTTATGGGAGGAACACTAGATTGTCTCTCTAAATCTGTATAGGAACTGTAAAGAGCCTACTTGATTGGGCATAAAGTGTTGTATGTTTACATGTAGATGATAAATTCTATTTGGAAACAAGTAGCCTTTTCACAGTTCCTATAAATTTTTTTACTGACAATCTAGTTTTCCTACCATAAATTTAAATATGTATTTTCGTCTTTAACAGGCTATAACTTTGCCAAATAAACTGATTAAAATTCCATAAAAATCACAAAATAAGATCATATGTTGGACTATATGCTCAGATGGCGAATATACTAATCCAAGATCCGCGCTATCTGAACGGGATGATTTATTTTGATGAAAATGCTATAAATCGAAAAATTTCTGTCTTTAGAGGCCAATTTAGACACTTTCCGCTCTACTTATAAAGCGCCTTTGATTTTTAAAAAATGCATTGATATGTACTTTATCGCAAATAACCCATAAACTCTCATATTTATGCCTAGTGTGGCCTCCATAAATCCTAGAGTGCCAAAAAATCAACTTTTTCGTTTTTCCGCCATATCTTGGAAACAAGAGCTGATAGGACAAAACCAATGATACAGTTTTGTTCAGTGCAACCAATATTAACATAATCAGATAAAAATAGACCTGCACCAAAAACACTGTTGGGCTGTGTTATTTTTTAAGTTTTTAGAAAAAATAAAAAATACACCCCACAAAATAAACAGATTAAACAGAAAGAAAGCGGCACGAAAGTCTGTGAAAGATAGGAAAGTCATTAAATAGCAGCTGTGCAAGTAATGTACCAAAAAACAAATGCCTGGTATTTGCAAAACTATCAAAAAAAAAGAAGGTAAAAAAAAAGGTGAAGAAACCCCTGAGTAAAAGGCCTACCAAAGGTGCACCGAAGCCGAAAAAGTACAACTGGTGCTGGAGCAAAAAGGGAAGAAAATTAATTATATAAATAAATAAATAAAATAGAAATAATATAAATATATCCAGCCTTGTTGCCAACACGTTTGTTCGCAGTGACTGATGGATATAGACTAACTTTATTTTGTAACAATAACACATTCAATTTGATTCATTTAACAAGAGCCTACTACAACACACAAATTAAAAATATCATGATAAAAGCCCTTCAAAGCATGCTACATGTAAATGAACTTTAATATCGAGGAATGTCGCTGCCCCAAAATGACTCCCCATTATCTCGTTCGAATGGATCACTTTAGTTGATTACTTTGAAGGGCAAAAATCGTTATCTGTCTTATAAGAAAGAATTCCAGTTCAAATACTATTTATCTTTCATTAAACCATCTCAGAGCTGATTACCATATTGGCTGATTTTATGAAAAATGTGAACAGTTTTGATAACTTGGTTCGACAACCCCTTTAGAGACATTGTATATAGAATACCGTGTGTATATAGAAAATCGTGTAATTAATGTGGAAATACAAACAGAAAACCCAAAAAACCCTCGTTTTCTTACTTTATATCGAAAATGCTTCCTTCTGCCAGTTACATAAACTTGCATTACTTTAATATACCCTTTTTCCTTTACGGGTAACAGGTATAATAAGTCTTTTTAAGTCAGCTTATGCTCACCAGAGTTTAAATGACGGGGAAATATAATTTTATAGTTCAGAAAAGCTTCCAATAATATCCAAATTTTGAATATTGAAATTTCGAGAAGGATATATAGCATATTATAAATCAATCTAAACAAGAAAGTCAGTGTCATCATTTCTATTGCTTTAGTTCAATTGGTTTGTTGCAGGGACAAAAATATTTTACCTTGCGCATTTCTTAAAAAACAGTTAAAATGGAACAAAAGGTAATGATGAATGAAGCAATCTGCATAGATGACCAAACTGCTTTAAATATGTATGCTTTCCATCACAGTAGCTTTCACGCAGATATTTTTTGACATAAATTAATTTTTTAATATCACAAACGTAAACTTTGTGACCAGTTTTGCAACAAGTTGAATAAGTGCAAAGCGAGGTACTTAATATTATTAGTAGTTTCACGGCAGTTTGGTTATCAAGTGATCTGTTTAAAAAAAATAACTCACCAAAGACCGTAAGGTCTATGTGTGGCCCTCTTAGATGAGGCCAGCCGGAACTACCTATCTGTTCAACTGTTGTGAACACACTTTAATGTGATAAGCATGGTAAATGTTCTTGCACAGAAAAAAATGATATGATATGGGGCTCAATACTATATGTTTTCATACCAATAAAAAGCCGATATGACAAACTTGAAATTGACCTGTTTGAAAATATCTATATTTATATTTTAAGGGTGATATTTTAAAATATCATTATTACACAACGAAAAAAAAAAGAATTACAAATGGAAGGTAGTACCATCCAATACTTCTACTAAACTTTTTTTTAACTAAGTACTATTAATTACACTAGTTTACAGCCAAAAAGACCCATTTCTACTGAAATTTTTTTTGGTGTAGTTTGAAATGGTGATCTCAAAAATCGATTTCAAAAATTTTTTCATGGCTCCATTTTTGAAATATGAATTTTTTCACTTTTTCGGTAGATGCTCTTACATTTTAAGCCATATCTGACTTCATAATTGTCAGATAGAGTCAAGCAAGGTATGAATCGAAAGGCAATTAAACTGCCAGTAATTGCGTAGAACATTGTTTTTAAATCGGTTTAGTAGTTTGGATACAATAAACCAAAACATTTCAAAAAATTCAATTTTTTGCTCAAAAATGCAAGAAATTTCATTTTTAAACGCATAGAAAAAAATATAAAAAAATTCAAAAAAAATTATTTTTATTTTTTCTACTTAAGAATCGCACTCCTACGAAGAGAACCAGATAACGATTATCAAAATCTATGAACAAACACAGGAGCTGTGAGCAATTTTGTGCAAAAAAATGTGGTATTTTCGTGATTATTCAAAAATAAATTTCCGTTTGCTTCGACTTTTGTTCGGTTCTTGATAATAATTTTTGTTCTGGCTTTTCGCTTACTTCATAAAGTGACCAAACGACGAAGAAAAATACACTTTTTTTTTTTTTTTTGTGAACACACAAAATACTCCAATTTGACTGTTAGTTTTTTACTCAATTTGATCCATCTTCGGTACGTGTGACACAATTTTCTCACCTATACCTTATTTTCTTCGCAAAAGTGCGATTCTTAAGTAGAAAAAATAAAAATAATTTTTTTGGATTTTTTTATATTTTTTCTATGCGTTTAAAAATGAAATTTCTTGCATTTTTTGAGCAAAAAATTGAATTTTTTGAAATGTTTTGGTTTATTGTATCCAAACTACTAAGCCGATTTAAAAAACAATTCTACGCAATTACGGCGTTCAAATGCTCGATTCATATCTGCTGACTCTATCTGACAATTATGAAGTCAGATATGGCTTAAAATGTAAGAGCATCTACCGAAAAAGTGAAAAAAATTCATTTAAAAACGGCGCCCTGAAAAAAATTTTTTTAAATTGGTTTTTGAGATCACCATTTCAAACTACACTACAAAAAATATTTCAGTTGAAATGGGTCATTTATTTTTTTTATTTTTTGTAAACTAGTGTTATTGTTCTTGACTCCGCCTTGACTGTGGATCAAACGCGTCACCACTTACACGTCACAATTTGGCATGGCATCTCACCGCACTGCGCTATCGGGCATGCGTGTGGTAATGTCTGAGAATCTACTTACATTTCTTAACGTTACTTAAAGTTTTCATTTGTAACTCTATTTTTTTCTTTCCTATTTCGCATTTTCTATACATACCGTTCTTCAATTAGATCATTCGTCAGCCTGATGCCTTTAGCCTAAGCGTCCGAAAATTTTGCGGTCTAGACAAATACACACTCGTTGTCTTATTGGTATTTTTGCGACTGAGTATCTTGGTTGATTGTCTGTCAAAGTGGTTGTCCGTCCGTCTGTCTGTTTCTACGCGAACTGGTCCCTTAGTTTTGAAGCTATCGAGCTGAAATTTAGCAGATTGTTCTTTTGACAGTATGCTGCTTCTATGCTTATATTTCGGCACCGGCCGGATCGGATGACTACTTCTTGTAGTAGCCATAGAAATGATCGAACGCAATATGGGTTTAAATGAGAAAAACTTCTTAGTTTTCAATGCAAACGCCCCAAACCTCATATTTATAAGTTTTTATCGTTGGTAAGTTCAGCCGTCACAGGTTCAATTCCGGCTTCCGACATAACACTAATCAAACTCTGTGAGCGTGGCACCCAGACCCTTTAAGGACACTTAAAGAAGAACTGTTTCAGAGCACGGGTGAGGTGCAGCATTGTTAATGTTATAACTAGACAGCGGATTTTGCATATTTGCATATTTTGAACCGCTTGTCGGATTTAATTTCTGATTGCACACATCTTATTTTTATTGAAAAATGATGTAAGTTCGCTAAAAACTATTTTGCATAAATTGCATATTTGCATATTAAAATATGCAAAATATGCAGAATATGCAAAATATGCAGACAATTATATGAAAAACTATGTTTTATAATATTATTTTGCCAGGGTTACAAAAGGTCAACAACAGAAGATGAGTGATAAAAAATACTTTTGATGTAAAAACGGCTAAAATATTTGCCATTAAACTGTTTTGAAATACGTTTTTCCATATGAGGTAACCGGTATGCGTTGCTGAGGGTTCGGAAGTTATTTTCGCGAGTTATTTTAACCTATTTACCGTGACTGTCGACTTTTATAATCGCGAAATAATACGGATCTCAATGGTAACAAGACCGCTAATTACTTAAGAAACTGCTCTTCAAGTCCACAAATGGCCACACATAGTAACATTGCCATGAATTTGACCATACTGAACCGCGATAAATACCATGGAAGACCAATACTAAAGAATATAGTCAAGATTATAGGAATCGTTTTAAGCCACTTTCCGTTACCGACAAATCATTAAATAGCGGAAAAATACCAAAGAGGATCAAAAATAGTAACAATTCCAAACAAATTGTACTCCCTATAGAGTGAAAAATGCTAGGATCAATGCATAAGAGCCATTCGAAGCTAAGGGTTCTCCATGGTAATAAGACCGCTAATTACTCAAGAAACTGCTTTCCAATACCACAAATTATAACAACATAGTCATGATTATGACACTACTGAACCGCGATATACATAATGGAGGACCAATGCTAAAGAATATAGTCTCCTCTTTAATTGCCATTAAATCTTTGTGATAGTCTAAACAAATCATAAAATTTTGTATATATCCGGATTTTTTGACCGATCATGATCTTGACCCGTCAATTTACCCGTCCACATTATAAAAAAGTTTTAGAAATTTCGCGACTTTCGGACCGTTGGATCCAACGATTTACTCGTCTACAATCGCCATCAAATCTTTATGATTCCCAAAAATCATAAAATTTTGCAAAAAACCAAGCTCAAATAATAATTTTTGACTATACGGCTCCTATATATACTCGTTTACTATTGCCGTCTATTAAGTCTTCAAATTATCTTTAATCATATGAAGAATTTGCAAATTTCGCGATTCTTTGAGCCGTTCCATCTACACCTCCTATTTACCCGTATAAATTGCAATCCATCAAATCTTCATAATAATCATAGGTCATTGGATTATTCAATCTACGCCTCTTATTTATTAACGCCTGCGCTTACATAAGTACTCAAATAAAAATTTGACAAATTTCGCGGTTTTTAGTCTTCACCTCTTATTTACGCGTCTTCAATTGATATCTATTCAATCTACACGTCTTTATCTATACGTCTTTATGATACTTATGAAACTCAAATGTTAATTTTTGATATTTCGCGATTTTTTTGACCATTTGTTCCTTTACAGTATTTACTCGTTTACTATTGCCGTCTAATAAATGTTCATAATAATCTATGCTCTTATGAAAAATGTAAAAATTTTCCAATATATTAGGACGCTCACTATACCTTTCATTTGCCAACGCCTGCGGTTTTTTAAATACTCATATGAAATTTTGCCGAATTTTGCGGTGTTGGACCATTAAATGCTTATAAGAAAATGTTCAACTTTCGCGATTTTTTGATCGTTCGGTCTTCAATTTCTATTTAAGCGTCTATATTGGCCATGTATCTAATATTTATAATAATTTTTATTTTTTATACATTTTACATATTTTGCATATTTTTTACATATTTTGCATATTTTTTGCATATTTTGCATATTTTTTGCATATTTTGCATATTTTTTTACATATTTTGCATATGCAAAATTTGCATATATTGGATATGCAGTTTTCAATGGAAAGTGGGTCATTAAATTAGTATAAATCCAAATTTTCACCTCAATCTGCCTTTATTTAAAAAGTTGCATAAAATCCGCTGTCTAAAAAAAATAAATATTTTTAAGTTTTTAGTAAAATAAAAAATACACCCCACAAAATAAACAGATTAAACAGAAAGAAAGCGGCACGAAAGTCTGTAGCAAAGATAGGAAAGTCATTAAATAGCAGCTGTGCACGTAATGTGGAATGCTGTGCTCTGTACCAAAAAAACAAATGCCTGGTATTTGCAAAACTATCAAAAAAAAGAAGGTAAAAAAGAAGGTGAAGAAACCCCTGAGTAAAAGGCCTACCAAAGGTGCACCGAAGCCGAAAAAGTACAACTGGTGCTGGAGCAAAAGAAGAAAATTAATTATATAAATAAATAAATAAAATAGAAATAATATAAATATATCCAGCCTCGTTGCCAACACGTTTGTTTGCAGTGACTGATGGATATAGACTAACTTTATTTTGTAACAATAACACATTCTATTTGATTCATTTAACAAGAGCCTACTACAACACACAAATTAAAAATATCATGATAAAAGCCCTTCAAAGTATGCTACATGTATGAACTTTAATAATGAGGAATGTCGCTGCCCCAAAATGACTCCCAATTATCTCGTTCGAATGGATCACTTTAGTTGATTACTTTGAAGGGCAAAAATCGTGATCTGTCTTATAAGAAAGAATTCCAGTTCAACTACTATTTATCTTTAATTTAACCATCTCAGAGCTGTTTACCAAATTGATTGATTTTATGAAAAATGTAAACAGTTTTGATAACTTGGTTCGACAACCCCTTCAAAGACATTGTAAATAGAATACCGTGTGTATATAGAAAATCGTGTAATTAATGTGGAAATACAAACAGAAAACCCAAAAAACCCTCGTTTTCTTACTTTATATCGAAAATGCTTCCTTCTGCCAGTTACATAAACTTGCATGACTTTAATATACCCTTTTCCTTTACGGGTAACAGGTATAATAAGTCTTTTTAAGTCAGCTTATGCTCACCAGAGTTTAAATGACGGGGAAATATAATTTTATAGTTCAGAAAAGCTTCCAATAATATCCAAATTTTGAATATTGAAATTTCGAGAAGGATATATAGCATATTATAAATCAATCTAAACAAGAAAGTCAGTGTCATCATTTCTATTGCTTTAGTTCAATTGGTTTCTTGCAGGGACAAAAATATTTTACCTTGCGCATTTGCGTGCTGTCTTAAAAAACAGCTTTAAAATGGAACAAAAGGTAACTGAATGAAGCAATCTGCATAGATGACCAAACTGCTTTAAAAATATATGCTTTTCATCACAGTAGCTTTTACGCAGATATTTTTTGACATTAGTTAATTTTTTTCTATCACAAACGTAAGCTTTGTGACCAGTTTTGCAACAAATTTAATAAGTGCAAAGCGAGGTACTTAAAATTATTAGTAGTTTCACGGTAATTTGGCTATCAAGTGATCTGTTTAAAAATATCTCACTAAAGACCGTAAGGTCTATGTGTGGCCCCCTTAGATGAGGCCAGCTGGAACTACCTATCTGTTCAACTGTTGTGAACACACTTTAATGTAATAACCATGGTGAATGTTCTTGCACAGAAAAAAATGATATGATATGGGGCTCAATGCTATATTTTTTCATACCAATAAAAAGCCGATATGACAAACTTAAAATTGACCTGTTCGAAAATATCAAAGTGAACTTTTTGGACCATATCAAAATGATATTTTTAAGATCAAATTGATATTTTATAATTTCAGTATTACACAAAAAAAAAAAAATTACAAATAGAAGGTAGTACCATCCAATACTTCTACTAAACTATTTTTTTTGATTTAAGTAATATTAATTATTGTTTTATAGAAACAGAAAAAGAACGAATTTATAATTTCTTGACCCCGCCTTGACTGGGGATCGAAGGCGTCACCACTTACACGTCACAATTTGGCATGGCATCTCACCGCACTGCGCTATCGGGCATGCGTGTGGTAATGTCTGAGAACCTACATACATTTCTTAACGTTGCTTGAAGTTTCCATTTGTAACTCATTTTTTCTCTTTCCTTCTTCGCATTTTCTATACATACCGTTCTTTAATAAGATCATTCGTCAGTCCGATGCCTTCTTTAGCCTAAGCGTCCGAAAATTGTGCGGTCCAGTCAAATACACACTCGTTGTCTTATTGGTGTTTTTGCGACTGAGTATCTTGGTTGATTGTCTGTCAAAGTGGTTGTTTCTGCATTGAGCAGCACCGCGTGTTGACTGTGTCTCGTTGTGTGTTGATGCGTAGTCCTCATAGCGGATACCTCAGCCTAAAATATATTCTGGGGTGATGGTGATCACAAAGCTTTTAAGACAGCAATGTCTCAGGGCTTGCATAAAATTCTGCTGCTCTTGGATTTTTTCGTGTAGTTACTGATGTTGCGAGTCTGTTCATACGCCTGTGTTCGCGTGGAACAAGGTATTTTGGCTTTTAGGTCAGTGCTTAGTATTATTTACTCAGAAGATCTGGCCACTCCTACACCAGCAGAGCTCTGCCAGTAGTCCTTTGCCATAAACCACAGGGTGCATTCAGGAGTAAAGAATCCCTTTCTGATGCTACTATTTACATATACGTGGGTGACCCTTTCACATTCGCATGATTTTACTTTGTGTGTTAGAAAAAGTCAAGTTAAAGGGCATGCCGGACGACGGAGTAAAACTCCCGTTCGAGAAACTCCAATTAAGCAAGACAAAGCCAAAAACACAAAAATCTTTACCTACCTTGAACAGCTTAAGTGTCATCACCACAATCATATCGGCAATCATCATATAGCGGCTATGGAAACTCGTCGATGTCAAATGACCCTTGAATATGGACGAATAGATTTGTATCAGCGACTCATCGTTCGGGAATACTATGTTAAAGGTGGAGAACATGCTAATGAAACGCGGGTCGACCTCATTGCGGCCGCCGCCAGCCGTGCCCATGGCTGCATAGAAGGTCATGTCCTTAAATTTCTTCCAGTTTAGATCTTTCTCACGGTCATACATGCCACCACGTTCAAAGAATAGCTTTAATAAAGCAATTGGCTGCTGAGTGCCATACCTGGGGGGAGTGGGAGGAGGAAGTGCGTAAATGTCAGCCTCATTCACCGCCAACTGCCTGCCTGTCGCCAGTACTCACTCATCCACATGAGGCATATTCATGTCATCAATAAAGCAGGCAATTTTCTTTCCCATCGGTGGGCCATACGTATCCTTGGTGCGTTTTTCCACAGCCGCCTCTAACGTACGCTGCACATCCAACGATGAGGTTCTCGATGAAAAATTAATATTGAGTAGAATCTGAAAGGAAGTGGCGGAAGGGATAGGTTAGTGGGAGAGGCCCGTCGCTTGCTGTTCAGATTTTCCAATTACATTGACATTGGGATTGAGATTGCGCAGATATTGCATGGTGGTGGCCGTCTTTGATGTGCCAGCCTCGCCGACAAGCAGAACAGGTCGTTTGATCTGCCAAATACGGAGGTAAGCATTAATAAGCACATTATTATGAGGTCAACCCAGCTGCCGCCTACCTCGCTCATAAGAGTCAGCAAACGATTGGTGCGCGTATTGTCCACTGTGGGTACCAGAATCTCACTGAACTTAACCTCCGGATTGTGGATATAGGGCTGGACTACCCACTCCCAGGCCTTCCAGCAATTCGCCCCGATATCCCAAAAGTAATCATAGAGTGTGGGCTTACCACTGGGAAACTGTCCGCCGCGAGCGGGTGCTTCCTCCGTATCCTGGAACAGGGGGAAACCTGAAATGCGCTTCATAAACTCGTCGAAAATGATTTGATGCTTCTCGAGCAAACAGGCGCCCATAGAGCCATAAATTCCCTGCAGGAAACAGCACTCCAAAGCATCGGTGCTGTACACCTGCACCACCGGCTCATCGAAGTTCTTGTTGTCGGAAGGTCCGTAGATGGGCAGCATGGCGTCGTAGATGTTACAGAACTGGGTGACCATGTTTAAGTCCGTTTGCATAATGACCATTTTCAAGGGCATGCCCTGAGTGGTGCCGTCCACTCCCTCCAGTATGAACGCTATAGCCTGGGTAATAATCTTCTCAAACAGGTCGTTGAGCAGTTCACGTTGCGACTCGGGACGGGTGAGTACCCAACGCTGCCAGTAGGGACTGTAGCGCAAGTTTTTCGGATCCACGTAGACCATGCCGGCACGGGACACTGTGGCCGGCGAAGCGTACTCCAAATTGCCCACCTCAAAGAGCAGCGCACAATAGTTTTCGAGGCGAATACGTTCACCATTGGCCAGAGTCAGCAATTTGTTGTCATCCATAACAGAGTTCATGTTCTCAATCCACAGGGCATCGACGTCGCCATCAAAGCAGGCATAGCGACGCTCCTGTTGGTGTTGGGTTGCATTAGCCTAAGTGTGTTATTCAATGCCTCTCCCAATGGCTGGCGCTGTCAGTGCGAAGGATTATCGTCCTTCCGTGCCCCGTCCGTGCCGTGCGACGAGTTAGTGCCGCTGGCGACAGGTTGTGCAATGGATGGGATTTATTAGCGAATGTGGGCGACTTACGTTTGAATGATGCACCCCATAGGATAGCTTCATTCACTAGCTGCGGCTTTATACATGCGAGCTGACATTGAGCGCTTAACAAAAGTTTAAGGAGAGCTGACAGCAGCCAGCCATATCCACCTATTGTGAGTGTCTCGTACCTACCTCACGTTCAATAGGCTTATTCATTTCACGGAATATATTTGAAAACAGTCCATCAATCCAATCTCGGGTTTCCATATCCAAATAGCCATATAATTCAATTACGGAACAAGCCTGCGAAAAAAAACAACAACCAATTTATAAATTTGAGAACTCGAAAGGAGGTTGGGACATTATTTGGGGAGGTCAAAAGGTGAGTCACTTTTCGTTGTGTGGAAATCTACCTATGTGGGCCCACTTCGTCAAAACTGCAATACCTGACTTTAAATCGTTGTATAATTGGGGCGTGACAAACTTGAGAGCCCTCCATAAGCACTCCTCCTTTTCAGAGGAGGATATTTCCGTTTCAACATTGATTTTAACCGAATTTCAGTAGGAACTGTGTGGGATAATCCCAGGAACACAAACTGGGCAATTATGAATTGTTTCCTTTCAAAGCTCCCACCTCCAGGGGCAATACGGAGCACTGTCTAAGACGCTACTCGTTGGGCATCGTGCCCACCTTCAAGTGTGAATAGAAAAACCAGGTAACTATTATGTTCCTTTAACGGAACAACCTCAAGAAGCTTTATAATTACGAAAGGAAACGATGAGATCATCTATGAGGAATATAAAAACTAGAGACCCACAAGAAGGAGGAACCTTTTCGTTCAATATTCAGCTAGATATCGGGAACTTTTTTCTTAGCAGCCAACAATTCAAACGCGGTTACGGCACATGGACAGCGGAAAATAAGTCTGTAATGGTCGCTGATGCCAACAAGCATTAGGATTTGCAGCTAATAAGGAAGTGCGCTTTGACACCTAAAGAAAGAACGGGACCAATACTTTGGAAACAGGAAAGGACAAAAAAAAAATATTAAATCGCTCTGCAACGGTTCTACAATTACTTTTTGCATTTTTTGGTCATCTCCGACGAATTCAACTCTGGGTCCTCAAAGGCGGCAATGGACCGTTCAATAGCGACCAACTCACACCCAAACCGTTAACCAGTGGATCAGCGTTGTCAATATTATATCGATATATCGATATTTTTGTTTGACGATGAGGATTATTGCGACTTGATATTTTTTGTGCCGAAATCGGCGTTTATCGATATTTTTATAAGCGATATATCAGGAAAAATTACTATGGTCATTTCAGTGATTTCTATAATAAATAACAAAATAGTTGTTGACAGGTTCAAAATCGTGTGTATTTAATATCCTTTACTTGTGTTAAATTACACAGTTTGTTTATTTCTCCAATATATTTCGATAAGCCGTCGGCATTAGTCATTAGGGCTGTATAAAAATAACACAAGCAAACAATGCAGACACCTACTTGACCATAGCAATAAGAAAATAGACTCAGTTTCAAACTCCACAGCTGTTTGATTTTACGCAGTTGCTCTTCGTATGTAAACATTTTGAAATCTTTTTGTTTTGTATTAAGTAGCCATGATGACGAATTATTTCATATCGAAATATATTGTAGAAATAAACAAACTTGGTGTTAATAACAAATAAAACACATAAAATACTTATGTCTGTGAACCTGCCATCAAATATTTCTTAAATAACTAAGAACAGGTCGCTAAACCCAACAACTTTTAGTTAAAATTACTCGACAGTTTACCCGTCTTCTTTATTAATCTAAGCTCAAATAATAACTAATATTTCGCATTTTTTTATTGATCTATTGACCGACAACTTCCTTTTTCCTGCCTTCAATTGCTAGTTATTAAATCTTCATGATAGTCTGAGCAATTTATAAAATTTTTATATTTTCACCCGTTATTTTAGCCGTCTTGTTGGACTGTTCGATCTGACCATTTATGCGTTTACAATTGCTACCTATCAAATCTTCATGATACCCACAACTCATAAAATTTAGCCAATTTAGCTATTTTTTGTACTGTTGCACTACCAAAACAGCAAAATTTTTCAAGACTTTTCACTTCTCGACAGCATTTTACCCCAACTCTCCGAACCAACTTATTCTAAAAGTTAATTGGCCCACTGATCACAAAAATCCCCATGATAAATTCTATAGGCTAGTTATCGAGATATTATCTGTAATAGATTTTTCCACAAGTTTCCTAAATTTAAAATCTCATAACATTTTTGGTTTCCAACCTATTTAAATGTTCTAAGGAAATTTAAAAATAAAAAACTTGCCCGAAAGTTAATAGGGTCAGTGCTTCTACTGTCAATGACATGGTCCAATTTAGCAGTTAAAGCTAATTGATTTACTTTATTAAAAGCCCTTAACCGCAAAAATCGGACATGAAATGGGCATTCTTTTGAAGTTTTGGTGAATTCAAGTTTGGATGCAGCTACAGCGACATCTATAGTTTAGTCTATTTTCACCAAATAGTTTAAAAACAAATAAGAAAGTCGGTCAAGCGCGACTATAACTTACTACGTACGAGGAGTAGGAGCTGAATGCAGCGCTGCTGCGGCGCTACCCAGCGGCGCAGAGCTCACCGTATTCTGTCGAAAATTTGCGTTACGACAGTCGAAAATGTAAGGCACTGCAATCGCTGATTTTCGTTAGAGAGATAGTAATCGCAAGCAAACAGAATGCGTACAATCTGCATAACAGTTTAAAAAATAATGTACGCATTCGTAATGGGAAGTTCGGCTCTGGCATACATCCTTAATACCTAGTAATGCAAGTTGTCGGCAGCAAACAAAGTAATGCAGGTTGTATGGGATTATTTCCTTCATACTGATGGCAAAGTAACGCAGGAGTAACCCATTTTGTAATGGCAATTTGCGACGCTGGGAACGGACATGGCTATATCGACTCGGCTGTTGATGCTGATCAAGAATATATATACTTTATAGGGTCGGAAATGATTCCTTCTCCCTGTTACAAACTTTTGCACAAACTTAATATACTCTGTGTACCTTTGGTACAGAGTATAAAAGACACTTTATGTCCGATTTCTGCGGCAGAGGTCAATTAGATTTCAATCTGAATATGCGAAGTCGACATATACCCCTAAAAAAAGATTGTAATTCGATAGATCCCACTCAGCTGAGTGCTCATGCCAAATAGAACAGGTTCTATTTCGGCTGATCGCTCATCTGAGTAGCTTTATGTCTACTCTGACGCCTTTTTACACGGTCTGACAGCAAATCAGACGAAAACTCAGCCGCGTGAACAGGTCGTGTAAGTAGAGCTTTAGCGATATCGACCAAACTTAGCAGATAAGCTGAAAAACATATAATATTAACCATAACAGAGGTTAAGAGCGCTAATATTGAAATCAAAATAGTTTTTCTAACTAAAACCCATTTTCCGACCGCTCATTTATAAAGCAGCTACAAGAAGTTGTCAGCCGATTCCGGCGGTTCCGACATATTAACAGCGTGCTGTCAAAAGAGGACTCAGCTCGATAGCTTCAATACTAAGGAACTAGTTTTGAAAAGAAACAGGCTAATAAACGGATATAGCTCAAACGGGCGTGGTAAACTGTGACAATAAAATTTTTTTTGCCTGCAAGAACAAGAAGCATATATTCCATAAATGTAAAAACTTGATCTCATACCATGTCAGAGATCGTCTGTACATATGAACGTACGTCCCATACATATCAAACCTGTATCTCTTACCATGTCACAGTCCATGTCCATACACTCAGAAAAAAATTCGTTCTAAATCTACCAAAATCAAGCCCATTCGTTGACAAAAGTAGACTAATACCGCTTTTTCTTGAACCGTGAACAGCGTGTGTCATATTATGAACATTTTCGGCTCACTTTATGAACGGCTAGAACTTGATTTAAAAACCTTTTGTGCTCGCAAAATAAACGCTGGAAAAATTAATGATTTTCTTTTGTTTCAAATAATTAATTTAATATTTTATAATAAATTAGGTTTCTTTCTGATTTCCTCTTTTTTATATTTTATTGACTTTATCTTGTTCTTTCTCTAGAGATCGAAGTTATAACCTCGCGCTGCTACTTAGCGCAAGAGGCTAACGACGCGTCGCGACGGCTACCGACCTCGATGGAGACATTGCGGCAAACTGCATTATTAAGGCATAGTCAAAGCTCAACAAAGTGCTCAAGACTTTGCCTTAAATGTTTTACGTGAGTGGAAAAATCAAGAGCTTTAGTCAGCGTGTATCCGGGAATTTTTTGCGATCCCGAACGTTTGCTAGCGATTTCTTATGTAAGTCCCCCCTCTGAGTCCAAATATCCATATCACGATTTTTTTAGTGGGGCCGTTTTCGAGAAATCGCGGAAAAGCTAGTTTGTAGATTCTTAAAAAAGTACCTTTAGGAAAATGTGTATATCTTCAATATCAGTTCATTCATTATGAAATAGTAATGCTTTCTTGGATGGAAATTGAACGCCTATCATTTATTCATACACCACTTCGTAATCCGGTGCTTGACTTAGGCGTTATAAAGGCTTTTATCGGCAACTTTGCATTAAATTTAACATTTTTTTGAAAATAGCTAGATTTTAAGTGTAAATTGTGTAAAATTTATTTTATTGCTGGTTACCAAAGATTTAGCTTTTTAAAATACAACGCCACATAATTCATTCAAACCCGTTGAAGAATATAGAAGTTATGGCATTTATGTTCCAAATGGTAGGTTTCAAGTTCATGCAAATTGACTTAGTTTGATTGTTCTTTTGTTCGTCGTAGGAGGCATAGTTAACATTCAAACTATTCTGTTTAACGCCTACTATGACCTGCCAAAATTATATTGTACCTGGTAAAATAAGTTATACAGGTCTGTTCTCAATTCCACTTCGTTTTTCGTATAAACGTTTGAATTTGCCATTTTACTCTTACAAATTTGAATGGAAGTTGTAAAGAAAATCTGTGGTTACTAGATCAACGCTTCATTTTTCTACGAATTGAATCCACTTGGCATTGAGCTGTCGGTTTCAACTGCTTGAGCAATTCCACTTTCACTGAAAGCGGGTCTAGTAACCGTAGATATAAGTGTCACTTTCCATACAATCTTATTAACATAGAGTTCAAAGTACAAACGTTTATACGAAAACCGAAGTGGAATTGAGAACAGGCCTGATAAACAAAAAAAAAAATATGCTGGGTAGCATAGGTATAATGTCGATGGGCAGCACTTGACACACTTTATGGCTTCTTTACCTCGTTGTGGGGCTTCTATATAAAATTTATGAAATATAAATAAACATCTCTGGGGGTAAGGAGTATTTTTTTTTTCGCCTGGCTTGATCGACTTTCTTAATTGTTATTTTTTGGTGAAATGTAACATAAATATTTGAAGTCGACTTGCGCGGACTACGAATTTATTGTAGACCAATGGTTTCTTGGTGAAATATTCTTAGAATTGACCGTAGATGTCGTTTTTGAATGAAGTCTCAGTAGCTCAGTAAGTCAGAAGGACAGAAACTTTGAATATAGTTTTAAATATTAGGTAAATATACTGCATTTCTATTAAATTTGGGTAAAACTTGGGCCGATCTAAGATTCGGACCAAAACCTTCTCCCAAAAACCACGAATAAATATTTCAGCGTTCCAACTTAATTTTCCATGTTAATGTGTGGCAAACCGTTTTAAAAATTCTTCGCCTAGAACTAGTTTCTCTGTACTTTGTCATAACTAATTAGAGTTTATAACATTCTATTGAACAATTGCACAAGCACTTAAGCATCTGTCTGCTTTGGGAAAGCAAAATTCGTAAAACAAAGAGAGAACTGCAAACAGGATGTAAGCACCTAGACCCACAGCTAGCCAGCATGGTCATAATGGGCGGACGAACAAAAATGAAGCGACAAAAAGAGAAAAAAATAACACAAGTATCCCAGAGAAACGCAAGGCAATTTGAAAGCAAAAACTGCTCGTCCACTTACCTTAGGGTTAAGCACGATGCACTTGGTGGGCAGGCCCATGTGGCTTTGTGCTTTGACCAGAGCATTTATGACGACCGTTTTGCCGCCACCTGTTGGGCCCACAATCATGGTCGAGTGCCGGGTCATCATGGTTTCATACATTTGCACCACTTTGTCCTCCTGCCGGTGCTCCAGGTGAAGTAGAGGCGTGGTCGTTGTTGGGATTTAGTTGTCATAAGTGACACGGCCAGCGGCAGCAGGGGACGGTAGACGTCCGGTAGATGTGGAACATTTTGTTTGATGAAAGCAGGAACAGGAGCAGCAAAATGTCGAAAGGAGGAAAAATTGTATTAGTGAAAATTGCGAGCAGAAAGTGTAGGGCAAAGTTGAAATTAGATGTGTTTGGGGGTGGGAGGCGGCGAGGGCATCTGCTGCAAAATGCTTTGTAACATTTCCTTCATTTGCGATTATGCGACAGAGCACAATTTACAAAGTGTCAAAGTTCCATGCGATGACATTGCAAACTCAGACGCACCTGATCGGGCAGCAGTATATAGCCATCGTTGACCAGCACATGACGCACAGCCGCATTAAAGTCGGGATAGCCAATGCGTGGACAATCGATGCCCGGAAACAGATCCTTGATGAGACCCAAAAACAGCGGCACATCCTCAAATATGAACTTCGGAAAGTTCATGTCACGCAGCACACGCATCAGGACCACAGCCTCGGGTAGATCCTCTGATTGGCGTTTCATTACACCCGCCATGCGGAGCACCGAGTTGAGGGAGCGCAAACCCCAGTCGTAGTGACACTGCTTGGAGAGCTGAGCCTGGGCCAGGGCGTACAGTACTGTCATCTTCTTGGCCAGAACCTTGGCGGTAAGAAAACCATCCGAAAAGAGTGAGATCAAGCATATAAGCTCCAGATCGGGCTTAATGCAGGTCACCGGACGAAACAGAGCTTTGACTGACTCGGGTAACTCGGTGCGGCCCGCATAGCCGGGATTCATGGTCACAAAGACACCGCATTTGGGATCCAGCTGAATCTCAACGCCCTCAAACTGTAAAGATTATGGATAAGGTGCGAACAACTCAAATTTGTATTAAAGGTGTCAAAAAAGGGTAGCTTTTAGTGTGACCAGGTGATTTCCGAATCAGCTGGTCACACTAATATTCAGCAACTTACCACAAACCGCTTTAGTTTACGTATCAAACCATTTCGAATGGTCTGCAACTGGGTGGATATCACACTCAGCACGGAAATGTCAATCCGGTTGAACTCATCAAAGCAGCCCCAGGCACCGCATTGCACCAGACCCGCCAATATGGTGCCCACCGCTCGATAATCCATGCCCTCACCACAATTGGTGACCACACAAAGCAGACCCATGGCCTTTGCCAAATCCTTGACAGTCTCGGTTTTACCAGTGCCCGCCGGACCAGCAGGCGCTCCGCCCAAATTCATCAGCAATGCCTGGGTGATGGTCAAATAAATCCGATCCGTCAGTGGGGTGATGACCAAACGTCCATTGAGACCCATATACTCATAGCCATACTCAAAGCTGCCGGAACACTGCAGCACGAGCAGATTGTCGTAGAGCTTGACCCAATAGAAACGCAGCTGACTCTCCCAGCTGAATTCGCTGGCATCCAGCACATTGTCCCTCACAAAGGTGTCGATGATATCCCTGGCATGCACATCAATGGTGCACAGCGCCTTGAACTTCAGTCGATCGTTGCGCGACAGATTGGAGCGCACCTTCAGCACCAGCTCCTCAATTTGATAGTTGTTCTTGCTGAGGAAGTCCTTCATGGCGCGCATATTGCCATGATTCTGGGCCTGGTCGAAGGCCTCCTCCACCTCGGCCGTCCACCACACTTGACTGGCGGCCAGGCCCACCATGCCCTGGTAGTTCATTAGCCAATCGGGTCTATATCAAGTAGAAATCGAAAGTGCCCCAATGACTGTCAATTTAATACAATTGGCCATAAATATGCTCGGGCATGCCTGCCGGCCGTGGCTTAAGCCGGAACCATAAATCGCGCGAAATGACAAAATTATACAGTCCAAGACTGAAGTCACAATGTAAATCGCTGGCCATAAAAGGAATTGGCTGTCGAAGCGTGGCTCCCACCCCAGCCGAGAAGGCATAAAGCATATTTTATGCCTTCCCCTCTCGCCCTCCCTCCGGCATTTACCCACTTACCTGGCAATTTCCAGATCTGTGCCAAAGTCGTAGATGGCCGTCTTGGTTATGAAGCGATTGGAGCGACGCATTTCATCCAGCACATCGTTCATCCAGTGCTCCACGCGACCCTGCGCCCGGGCTGGCCGAAAAGGGAAGACAAAAACAATAACCACATAAATAAACCCCAGTTGCCAATATCAATAAGTGTATACAGCCGCAATAAAACAAGAACAACTGAATAAGCAATCATCTGCAGGCTGATGCCGACTGCCGACTGTCGACCGTCGACTGCGGGCCTCAAATTAATTAAAAGAAATTGGCCCAGCCCCCAAAAAAAAAGCGGACCCCGCCCCAACCCCGCCAGGCAGACAATAATGCCATAAAAAAGTTCCATTTTAAAATTGGCAATCAGTGCTCGGGGGAGGGCCAGTACTTACCAATATGCCGAAACTCCATTACCTCGCCCTCGCTGGAGATCATGGCCGTAACAATTGTCTGGCTACCCTCCTTGACCAGCCGCAGCGACTTGACATTATCGTACATCTGTGGAAGTCAAATGAAAATTGTGGAATCAATGCGCCGGCAGGGAAACAAAACACCATTTTTATATTTACAAACCAGATAAATTCATAAAAGTTTACCACCGACTCGCCGAAAGTCTGCATGTGTTGCAGGAATGGCGTAATTTCCGCCATGGTCCTGGACATTGGCCAGAACGCATAAACAGTGACATTAACTTTTATGACAAGACTCTTCTCTTCTACGTACACACACACACACACGCCTCCCCGACGTCATACATTAAAGTAATGTCGGCCAGGCAGTTTGGCAAATCTGTTGTTGTCAGACCCCCCCCCCCTCCACCAAAAGTGGTACCCACCTTAATGATGTGGTTCTGCACTGCAGATGGCTCACTGCTGCCCAAAATCGAGAGCAGCTCATCGGTGGATATGAAATAGAAACGCGGGAAAATGCGACGCTTCGAGTCCAAATATTCGTTTAACGATTTCTGACAGTTTTCCAAGCCAATGCCCAATCCTTGGATATCCACCAAACGTCCGGGTATTGTACAAAATGGCACCACTAACGGATTTTTGGCACAATCGACCATGATCTGCAATGAGAAGTGGCGAAGTGGATGGGCGAAAAGGAAGGCGGTAACGGCAGTTAGAGCAGTAAATTATTATGAAAAGCAATGAGCGCCAGGGCCAACAACCAAATACAAATCAAACAAATTACTGTACATAGAAAAAGTGAGATGACACGGCTGGAATACACTCTAGAGGCCTAAACTGGGGCAGGTACATCAAATTTACTTTCGAAAAGCAAAGAGCTAGATTGCTTTCTTTTTACTGTTTGCAAACCACCGGTCCAAACGAGATCGGCACTAGATCAGGGCCGGCCAGATCTTAGCCACTGGTAGTCGAATTCACTCATATTTTTCACACAGACGCGCGCCAAACTTATAAATCTGTGAATCAGTGCTCTTCAATACGCTTCACCTATAAATCACTAAGGATTCAGCGATGAATTGTTCATGGGTATGGAATGAATTTTTATGAAAATTTTTACATTGGCATGTCCTAGGCGTTCACGCATGACTAATCATGGATGAATCACTCATCGATGATTCACACCTGATTTCTTTGCAGAATTCATTAATAAATTCAACTAAAAATTCTATTTGGATTAGAAATGAATTTGAGGAGAAGTGAATTCTGGAACTGAAGGGTGAACTGAAGCACGTATCGGCAGGTCAAATGTAGAGGACAAAAAAATATACTTGTCTCTCTCTGACACTCAGTGATTCATAACTTCGGCGAATGTGATGTGATGTCAATTGCCGATTGACTTTGGCTCCCGATGGCTATGGCTGGTCGGCCCTGCTGTAGTCTCCCTTGCTCACCAACACAAGCACAAATTTTTCTTCTCTCCTTTTGGCCGGCCGCTCTTGAGAGGAATCATAACTGCGAATGTACAAAGAGTAATTTACAACAACGTCGAAGGATAGCGATCACGGAGCAAGAGTGATCTAGGAAAAGCTCTTGATCATGACAGAGCAAAAGCTATTCTTATTGTTTGCTCTTCGTGGTTTGAGTTAAAATCAGAAGGTCTTTTATCATCGTTATCCGTCCTTAACTAACTTTACACAGACTATTTAATGGCGAAATCGACTGAACTGAGTTCATTAGCCAACTTTATCCGTTTATTTCTGATTCGTTATAGTTTTAATTATGCTGTAGACAAACCCTTATGTGTTCTTTGTACCGATTGCAATAAACTCTACCGTGAAATCAGCACAGAAGAATTTCATCCAACTTTAAGAACCACTAGAAACGTATTAAGACCGTAGTTACACTCAATTGTTGTTTTTAATTTGAGAGTTGGTTGTCAAAAGTGTCTAAAGTGAATATTTTGGCAAATCGAAACCTCCCAATTTTTCTGTTTTAACAGATATTAAACTTTTAGAGCAACAATTTTTACGAGAAGTGTAAATGCAAACTTTCGCAGCTCGACAGTTTGAAAACTTTTCTGGTTTAAAATTTTGTACCCCCGCGTTAAAGCATTAATGATTCTTTACCATGTCCATCTTGTGTTGAAGATTTAAAAGCAAACCATTAGCTAAAGAGCTAGAAAAAAAAATGATCTGACTGAATTGCCTGTGAACTTAAATGATTTAACTAAGTTTATACACACAAAATTTTTGTGAGTAATGCCCTTCAAAGTATGCTTTATGTCATTTTATAATTATCAATACGTAGACATTGTAGTCTTGCAGATATTACATAATCCACAGGAATATTAAATTGGGCAAAAAGAATATCTCAGGTTTTGGCATCATACTTTAAAGAATATTCTTATATATTTGTTTTATCCAAAGATAGAGTCAGTTTAATAAAAGTTTACTGGAAGACATACTCATGTTAAAGTTTGTTTTAATTTACGTAGATGTTTTCTGAATTTTATTTCTGAGTCCCGGTTCATGCATCCGAATCCAAGAAGCTTCACGGTTTCGAACGGCGAAGTAAACCCTGCGAAAATTTAATAGGCTTACAGCCCTGCTTACAATGTAAGGTTCCACGTCTATTTAACACAATTCAACACGTCAATTCAGCACAAAACAAATTAAACACAGGAAATTGAACACATCAAAATTATAACATAAGATATTTCCACACATTTACAATTTTTAATATAATATATTTCAGCAATTGAACAGGCATTTTTTAACAAAGTACCATTTTAGCACTAGAAAATAGGACACCACAACTGTTTCAATCGGGGTTGTCACAGAAATCTCTAGAGATTTTGACCTCGGTTGGTTTGCAAATCGCTCGAAAAATCCGTCCCCAGAACTTCAAGAGATTTCATTTTCTTATTTGAAAATCTAGTTAGAACAGAAACTGTTCCAATTAAAGTTCCATCTCTAAAAACAGAGCAGCATCTTTCGCAAAAAAATTTCCCTAAATTTAGTTATAAGTTAATTTGATGTTAAACTGAAATTTTTTGATTGTGATAAATGTTTTATGATGCATTTTTAAATTATTGTTCAAATTTTCTTCATAATTAAAATTAAAAATTTAAATATTTGTTGGCGCCAAACATGCGATGTAACTTGCCAGCCCTTAATGCGCTGTCTGCCAACCAGATGGCGCCACAATCGCTAAACGTTTAGTTATCTTTATAACTAACTTTATTAAATAATAATATTACTCGCTAAATACAATAAACTGAATATGATCGAAGCGACGCTGGCAGAATTCGCGGGAGAGACTCGTCGTCAGCGATGGAACAAACTACATCTCGAAGGCGTGCGATGAATATCGATAGGTGGCTGCAGCTATCGCGTGAGGGAACTCATCGGGGATGCCACATCTACTCCCTCCCCAGTGACCAGGTCGGGAGCGAATGATGTTAAAAAAATTTGTGTATATCCGGGATGCATGTTCGGCGCGATCATCTACAGGATTAGTACAGGTTGCAATGTTGAAGGATGCTTGTGTATGATTCTCGCTGTGATATTAGTTGTTGGTATTGTCGTTGAGTCGACGAACTGTATCCGTAGTACTGAGCATGTGCACAGAGTACAGATTTACGTAGTTGTGTCGAGGGTTATCTCTTGTTAAGGCCGTTGCTTCGAATGTGCGTCGATAAACAAGATGTTCGAGTAGGGTTGAGGTTGCCTCACATCAAGGACTTTCGTCTGCCACGCGTTGTGGACTTTGATTTCCACTCGTTGTGGACTTTCGCTTGCCACGCTTTGTGGACTTTGATTGCCACTCGTTGTGGACTTTCGCTTGCTTTCCAAAATTAGTTTGGCTTGTAAAAATTGTTTAGGTGGTGAATTTTGCTAAATCTCCTAACAAAACACGAGAGATTTGAAACCAACCGAAAGAGATTTCTGTGTGAATTTGGTTGGAAGAGATTTCTGTAACACCTTCGATTAAAAATTATATTATCAATCTTACAAGTAGGAAAGTCAGTCGAAGCGGACTTTAGTATCCTCTAACAGTGTAAGCACATTTGCAAGCAGCAGAGTTAACATTCTTTTGTACATAACTTGAATAACTTTAATCCGAATGCAGGCGTTGCAAATATCGTAAAACTTTTGCATGCTGCATGGTTCACTCTTCTTTCTGGGAATGAATTTATTTGTATATTATTTGTAATGTGCTGAAATGATGTATATTAACGTGTTAAACTTGTTCTGTGCCGATTACACCGAGAACCTTTTTGTTTCATTTCTAAAGTGTTGAAATGGCGTATGTTTATTAGACTTTGTGAAATTGTTTTGCGTTGATTATACCGGGAAATTGTTTTTAGAAACGTCGGCGGATGCAGGCTACAGATGTTGTCAAATTGCTGTCTATCCCTTATGTTGGTATTACACATGCATTTTATTTACTATCACCAATTATTTTCCAATAAAAACCATCGTTACTCCACTTCACTTGGTTTGTCCGGAAAGTAATAGGATTGATTTTCTTCCGCCGCGTCTGTACTTCGGTAGAGGGCGTTCCTAGTTAACGAACGAGCGGCTGGTCAGTTGTGTGCGAGCACATGGAGAGCAAGGACAGGCATTTTCGCGCGACGTGTTTATGAGACGTTTGATATGATCACGCAGGCTTGCCCTGATGTTGCTATAGCAAGAAGTGGTGTGTTTCAATGGCACCAGGCCGGGAAGAGGTCGCCGATGAAGACCGTGCTGGAAGACCTTCGACTTCCACAAACACCGACAATGTGACTCGTGTGCGCATAGCTTTGAACTCAGGCCGTTGCGTTTTCCTTCAATTGCCCAGATGTTAAATTTTAAACTGTGGTTGATGACGTTGGGGCTCATGCGCAAGGTGTGCGCGAAGATAGTCCCAAAAGTGTCAGGGGGATCCGCCATCCAAGGAATGAAAAGACCATAGTTTTTTGATTTCTGTTTTCCCAATATATTTCGGGCCCACATCGGGGTCCGTCTTCAGGGGGCTAACAAACAACATTAAACAGATAAAATTAACAAGATTTTCCCAATTTTTGAACAACATTGAAACCTATACATACATATTTACGGGACAAGTACGAGTGCTCGCCACGGAGTCTGATATTCAACTAATTTCGTCTAATGTTTGTGTCAAGTAGGTGTCTGTATATGTGTGCACAGTTCTCTGTGTCAGTTTTAAAATTCAGCCTAATCTCTGATGGTACATTAATGATATTCAGCATCTCCAGAGTAAAGCGTTTGTTGTAGTGGCTCTCTTGTTGTAAAATGCTTGTGGCATCAAAATCTGGAGAGTGGCCGCTCTCAGTGCAATGGGCCGCAAGCGCTGTTTTTGGTGTGTTAATGATGCTGCGTTTTTTAATGTCTGACTTGTGTCCAGATAGTCTTGTCTTAAGTTTGGATTTTGTCGTTCCAACATATATTTTCTTACATATATTGGTCCCGTCTCCAGCGCATGGTATTTTATATATTAAGTTATGTTTGTCCAACGTAGATATTTTGCTCTTCATGTTGCTGAACAATGCAGCCGTGGTGTGAGTTGGCTTGTGAGCAATTGTTATTTGTTCCTTGTCATATAAGTCCGCTTTGGCCAGTCTTTCCGAGTAATGTGGTATGTAAGTGACTGACTTGTATGTTCTGGTCTGTTCCGTATGTGTTTTTATGGTTTCCTTTCCAATGTCTTTGATGATCGTCTTAATAATGCTCTGAGGGAAATCATTCTTTGACAGCAGTTTTTTGATTATCCCTACATTGTCTTTGTGAAAAATTGGATCACTAGTGTCAATTATGCGCTTTGCAAGATTTTTCGCTGTGTTGTAAATCATATTTTTAGGGTGTTTTGAAAAGTAGTTTATTATCCGTCCTGAAGCTGTGGGTTTTTGATACCAGTTTACCAAAGTGTTGTTTATCTGATGAGAGTCAAGAAAGGTAATTTGTTGTCTTCTTTACTTCAAAGGTAAATTTATCCTTATGTATGGTTGAGCGTCTGTAAAGTTATATTTATGTCATCTTCCTTAATTATCGCAAATAGGTCGTCTACATATTTGGTTAAGAGTCTGGTGGTCTTGACCTGTTTAAGGACTTCTTTCCAAGAATAGCAACTACTAAGAGGGCTGGTGAACCAACAACGGAGACCTTCTAACGGCCAGACACTTCCTCCGAAGGCCAAACTTCGCCGATATCTGTTCCTGTTTCAAATGCATTCTTGGAGAGAATTAGTGTCAAACGTTAGAACAAAGAAACAAGAATCGAGAACAAAGTTATCTTTACCATCAAAGACTGATACAAAAACAGAAGACGATGAACAATTGGATACAGTGGGTAGACTAGAAAATTTCTAAGACAAAATCCAGACTTAGTTATACTAAATGCGGACAAAGGAAATGTTACAGTTGCCATGAAAAGGGACGACTATACAGGAAAAATGAGGGATATACTAGACGATCTATCAACATATAGGATTATTAGGAAAGACCCCACTTCGAAACTACAAACCAAAAACAATGAAATTGTGGATAAACTTTTTAAACTGGATCTGATTTCAAGGAGCGAAAGGAACAGATTCATGACAAGCACAGCACTCCCACCTAGAATTTATGGATTACCCAAAATTCATAAAAAAGACACCCCTCTCAGACCAATTTGCTCCATGATCAATTCGCCTTCCTACCAACTATGCAAATACATAGCAGCAATTTTAAAAAACTTGACGACAGGCTCCACATACAACGTAATAAAAAACGCAACGGAATTCAAAAACAGGATAAACGACTCCTATATATTTGATGATGAAAAACTAATATCTTTTGACGTAATATCATTATTTCCGAGTATTCCAACTGACCTAGCAATTGAAGTGATTCGTGACAAATGGGAACTAATTAAACAACACACGACTATGCCAAAAAAACTGTTTCTGGAAGCATTAAACTTTTGCATAACAGAGAACAGATATTTTAAGTTTGGTGAGGAACTGTATGTCCAATTAAAAGGTCTCCCTATGGGATCTCCGGCCTCACCAGTAATAGCTGACATTATTATGGAAGAAGTCCTTAAACAGGTCAAGACCACCAGACTCTTAACCAAATATGTAGACGACCTATTTGCGATAGTTAAGGAAGATGACATAAATATAACTTTACAGACGCTCAACTCATACCATAAGGACATACAATTTACCTTTGAAGTAGAAGAAGACAACAAATTACCCTTTCTTGACTCTGCAGTGCACAGGATAAACAACACTTTAAAGGTAAACTGGTATCAAAAACCCACAGCTTCAGGACGGATAATAAATTACTTTTCAAAACACCCTAAAAATATGATATACAACACAGCGAAAAATCTTGCAAAGCGCATAATTGACACTAGTGATCCAATTTTTCACAAAGACAATGTAGGGATAATCAAAAAACTGCTGTCAAAGAATGATTTCCCTCAGAGCATTATCAAGACGATCATCAAAGACATTGGAAAGGAAACCATAAAAACACATACGGAACAGACCAGAACATACAAGTCAGTCACTTACATACCACATTACTCGGAAAGACTGGCCAAAGCGGACTTATATGACAAGGAACAAATAACAATTGCTCACAAGCCAACTCACACCACGGCTGCATTGTTCAGCAACATGAAGAGCAAAATATCTACGTTGGACAAACATAACTTAATATATAAAATACCATGCGCTGGAGACGGGACCAATATATGTAAGAAAATATATGTTGGAACGACAAAATCCAAACTTAAGACAAGACTATCTGGACACAAGTCAGACATTAAAAAACGCAGCATCATTAACACACCAAAAACAGCGCTTGCGGCCCATTGCACTGAGAGCGGCCACTCTCCAGATTTTGATGCCACAAGCATTTTACAACAAGAGAGCCACTACAACAAACGCTTTACTCTGGAGATGCTGAATATCATTAATGTACCATCAGAGATTAGGCTGAATTTTAAAACTGACACAGAGAACTGTGCACACATATACAGACACCTACTTGACACAAACATTAGACGAAATTAGTTGAATATCAGACTCCGTGGCGAGCACTCGTACTTGTCCCGTAAATATGTATGTATAGGTTTCAATGTTGTTCAAAAAATTGTTTCTTGGGAAAAGCTTGTTAATTTTATCTAAACTATCGTCTTTTCATTCCTTGGATGGGACGGATGACCTTGAGCCAGCACAACCAAACATTTGGACTTAAGAAGATCAGGTCGCTAAAACCAACACAGAGTTAAACTTTCGCCAGCATAAGCACGACGTGCCAGGCCACATGTTTTCAATTGGATTCATGTCCGGAAAACGTGCAGGCCGTACAAAAAGCTTGATATTCTTCTCAGTGAACCATGAACCATGTGATGACTTTGTTTTGTGTTTACTTTATTTGTGTTGAACTGACGAATTGTTGAACTGCTGTGTTGCGTGAAATGACTATGTGTTTTATAGACGTGTCACTCAATGCAAAAACAAAAAGCAAACTAAAATACAGACTACTAGAATATTATCTAAAACATATAATATCATCTGATTGATTCAATGCATAGACCTTATTTATGGAAAGCCTCAAACCAAGAACCCTTTTATTTTGTTTCAAGAATCTATTGGGGTTGACCTAAGAGATTATTTGAGTTTAACAAAGAAGACTTTGCACTTATTTTAGTGTACAATTAAAAGTGTACAAAGTAAAAGAATGACTGAAAAGATTTTAAAATAGTTCGAAATATACTTAAAATATTCCGATACTATCTTAAATAAGGTATTTTGGGATTGAAAAAATTCTTACTTGAAGGAAGAACTTTGTACTTGAATCAAGAATTATCTTTTGTGCCGTACTATTAACACCGTTTGTACTTAATTCAAATACAAAGTTAATGATTATTTTTCTAGTGCCGAGTGCCCACTTCCAGCAACTGCACCCAAACTCAAGCCTAACCAAATAGTAAATCTCTTCAACTTGGGTAAGGGCATTCCACATGGCACGAGTGTGTCGGGAGCAAATCAAAATAATAAATCATTTCACAAATGGCATCAAATATGGCGGCAAATGTTACAAATGAAACGTAAAGCAAACGAGGCAAGTGGTTGGCAAGGTTAAGTGAAGTTAAGCGCCAAATACAAACACAAACACAAAAGTAGTCGAAGGTGAAAGTGCTTGGCCAACGATGCTTACATATGTGTGGTATATGTGCGGGTGTGGGAGTGTGTGTTTGGCCACACAATTACGCATACACAAAGCGGTCGTTTGCATGCGTATTATGTTTACCGTTAAGTAAGGCGTCGCCATATTGTCGGCGCACATTAAGTCAACTGAAATAAATTGAGTAACCAGGACAAACAAACAATGGTGCTTACCCTACGGTAGGACCTGTCAATGTCGTCAAATTTGCGCGCCTCCTCAGGCAGTTGGGTGCGTATGTCGCCGCCAATGAATATGCCCTCCAGATACAGCCACTTGCGTTGAACCACCAGCCATTCGTCTATTATCTCGGAAATGAGAGCCAAAGTGCGTTCCCATTTATTCACAGTCTCCAGAAACGGACCGATAAATCTTAAAATAAGAACGCAAAGAACTTACTTTTTGAACAGTGTGCAAGCTGTGGGCAAAGACCTACTGACTTGCCCCCATCGATTGCAGATTCATGCCATTGTCCTCCAGCACTTGCATTATCTCATCCACCGAACCCAATGTCCAGCCGCGATCCTCCAATCCCTTGTAGTGCTTAACCACTTTGAAGCTCATCGCAGCCCAGGTCTCCTCCACCGCGCGAACTCCGCGTTCGATTTGCAATTCCTTGATAGCATTGGTCAGGATTTGCTCGGCTATCTCCTGATACTTATGCAGCTGCATGGCAAACATGTTTTCCAGCGTGAAGCGTGCCGGTGACATGTCGAAGAACTGACCTGTCCGCTCCATCAGCTGCAGCCAATGCCGTTCACGCAGAGCCTCGTGTTTGAGGCTAACCATCAGAGGTACGGTGCCCTTGAATTGCTTCATGTGCAGCTCCAGCTGCTGGCCCACGGGCTGTAAACGCACCTGAAGAAGTGTAAGGATAACGGGAACGGTTAGTTAGTAGCCTCAATTCAGTTGATGCAATAGTGTGGTTGCCACATTGAATTATGACACAGAGCGCATCCTGCGGCCGGTGGTTTTTGGTCTCGGTTAGGAGGCGGCAGGCCCAAATGCACAGTCTGTTTATCCGGCAACACTGCTGCCCGCTCTGTTTGCACATGCAAAATGCATGGCGGACGCATAAATTCGGCGGAACAGCAGCCGCGGCTTGTCAACAAGTCGCGCGCCAACAGAGCCGCTGGCATTTTAATTATTTTCAATATTGAACAAATTGATTTACATTTTAGGACACTGATTATGCTTCAGCTCTTGACTGCCAGAGTTGTTGTTTATTTTAGGGGACTCTGCTCGGTGCCTGGCGGCGAAAATGTGCACGATAAAAACTGCATTGAATAATGTGTGCGCGATTATAGTCAAAAATTTATGTAAACTCTTCCTTCCCTGGCATTTATATTAATCGAAAAAGTAATGAAATATTTGGCATTCTAATCAAAGCAGCCAAATCCCCGCCCACAACGGCTCTCATTTGTATGTAAGCAGTAAAGGAAGGGATGGTGGGACAAAAGTTTCGGCTGTGCCAAAAACTTTTGGCCAGGCCAGCGCCAAATTCCCCAAAAACTTGTTAGTGAAGTAAATAAATCAATTTGTCATAATCAGTTTAGGTGTAAAATTTCGTCGCTGCAAGCTGAATTTCACTTTCTTGTCGAGAACAAGGTAACAGAACAGGTAGAGAAAGTTTTGACCGCGAGATGTACAGTACCCGCATACTATGTGAAATAATTCGCTGGCGAAAGTTTCCTTCAATTTGATCGAAAAAAACGCAGAAAAGACTAAACGAAATTACATCATGACCGAATATCTTTAAGCACAATACGGAGTTGTAAAGTAATGAGGAGCCAGGTAAAAGATTCTTACGAATAATTCGGAAAAGTAGGCAGACGTAAAATTATTTGTATGAAACTTGTATGAAACTAACGTATAGTTCGCCACTGCGTAAAAGCCTTTACCACGATACAAAAATTGATAAAAAAAATGTCTGAAAACCAATATATCGTGGGTGCCACAGAAACCTCTTCCAACCAAATTCCAACCGAATTCCAATTCTTAGGTGCCACAGAAATTTCTTTTGGTTGGTTTCAAACCTCTGATGTTTTGTTAGGAGATTTTGCAAAGCTCTTTTCTGACTAGCGCCTTTTGTCGAAGTGGCGCCCTCTACATAACAGCTAGCGGATTAAGAGATGGAAACTAAAACATCATGTTTGGCGCCAACAAATTTTTAAATTTTGCATTATATTGGTGAAGAAACGCGACTTAAAATTGAATTATTATTTAAAAATGCATCATAAAACAAATAACACAATCAAAAAATTTCAGTTAATCATTAAATTAACCCATATCTAAAATAAGGGAAATATTTCAGCCCTGTTTTTAGAGATAGTACATCAATTGGAACATCTGGTGCTCCAACTAGATTTTCCAATGAGAAAATGAAATCTCTAGAAGTTCTGTGGCACCAACGAATTTTTCGAGAGATTTACAAACCAACCGTCGGCAAAATCTCTAGAGATTTCTGTGGCACCCCCGTATATGATATTTTCAAAACTCAAAGAGACGGTCGACAACATTCGTTGGAAGAGAGGAGTGGTGGATGCCCTATGTCCCACACGGTATTGGAACTAGAAAAAGTAGAAGACAATTGTACGGATCCCGAATCGGGCTTTTTTTATACCCTTAAAGAGCGTATTAAAAATTTTCCCAGAAGTTTGCAACCCGTAAAAGGAATCATCTCCGACCACATCTATACTTATAAATCTGTAGGCCCGACTGTCTGACATAATCAACCAACAGCCAAGACAGACCTTCGTTTAGTTATGCAGGCGCGCACTAGGAAAGAAATTTAGAAAATTTGTCCGCGAAGTAGGTGAAAACGCCAAAGAAAAGTTTGTATGGGGCAAATAAATGCGTTAAGCTGTTTTGCTAAGAGCACGAAATAGAGTGAAAGAGTACATATCGCTCACTTACTTCAATACTGGCATAACTCAAAATAATCCATTTTGAGAAAAACACGTTTAAAGTTCTCAATGGATTTACCGCAGAAAAAAATGGTTATTTTAGTTTCGAATTAATTAATTAAAATATTATAAATTAAGAATGCTTATTGATAAGACATGAAAATATGATGTTTTTGATTCAAAGCCGATGTCTGTTTGCTCATCCTCGAATGTTAGAAAAACTAAATAAGACCTTCCTGGAATAAAAATAAAAATAAACTGTTAAATTTTAAAGAAAAAAATTTTCATAACAAATTGAAAAAAAAAAGATATAAATACAAAAATTTTTATACAAAAAATAATATATATTATAAAAATAATTCCGCAACAATAAATAAAAAATCTATTTTTGAGTTATCCAGTATTAAGTAAGTGAGCGATATATATATGTATTGATCAGAGGTCGGGCATAAAACGGTCCCCCGTTGCCTGTGTCAGAAAACGACGCTTGCGCGCGATCACATTTAATAAAGGTCGGTAACCAACCGGCAACTACGCTCTCTGTCTCTTTGGTTGTGAGAGGAGAGAAACACATTTATTTTTAAATTTTTCTGTCAGGTCTTGCCGGCCCTTTGCCAAAATTCACGCATCAAAAGGTCTTTTTGTATGTATGCATCGTTGTGTAAGCATACAACAACAAAAATATCAATGTGTGCGAAAAACTATATGCCTTCTCCTACGCTGACTCGCTCTCTGTTTATGCTTAACTCTGGCGCCTTCTTGAGTCTGCAACCGAATAGAAACAACCTTTTTGAAAGTTCGGTCTTCGTGAAGACCGCATTTGATGAGCGATTGACTGAATTGGGCCTGGCATAAGGTTGCTCAGACCGATCGGTGCTGTTTGTCCAAAACCATGGCCGGGGGGGGGGGAAGGAAGAAAAGGGGGGGGGGGGGGGAAAAAAAAGAATTAGGAAAAAAAAGAGCTCAATTCCAATACTTTTTGAAAAGTAAATCGAACACAATTCCGCTTCGGTTTCGTGTCTGCGTTCCCAATTCCGGAATGAAATTGCTCTCTTTTTACTGTTTACAAACCAACCCTGCTCCGCAAATTGGCATTACATTATGGATTACAAATACATTACTTTGCCATCAGAGTGAAGGAAATAATCCCATACAATCTGCTTTACTTTGCCATATGCATGTCCGCTTTGTAAACGGAGTGCCCACAGCCTGCATTACTAGTAAGATAGGATAAATGCCACAGCCGAGCTGTCATTGGAATCTTATTACAAACACCTACATTATTTTAAAAATTGTAATGTAGAATGTTCGCAGTGTGTTTGATTTCGATTACTATCTCTCTAGCGAAAGCCGCGATTGAAGTGCATTACTCTTTCGACAGGCGTAATGCATATTTTCGACAGAACACATTGAGCTCTGCGCCACTAGGAATGGTCTAAGCGAGAATGACACTAGATAGAGAGAAACCAGAACCGCCGCAAGCGAAACGACCGAAAATGGAACAGTCGGAAATGAGAGTAACTGACTTTTAGGTTCCACTCTTCGTTTTTGTTTCCACAACCAAAATCTGTTCACATTAAACACAAAAATTCTTTATAAATCAATTAAAGACTCGAATGGAAATTAAATTTCACTAAAAATTATTAAATTGACTACAGAATTAAGAAAAATTTGCTTTATGTACATCTACCAACTGAAAGAGAGCGCAAGTTGAAAACTACTTTTAATTCCACCGACTTAAAAAGCATTAACCTCAGTGCTTTTACGAAAAACTTTTTCGTTTTGGTGTTGCGATAACATGATGCAATTTCACTTTCGAAAAGTTGCCATGAAAGTGAAATTGAAAACATGCCTGATTGTCTCTTTAATTTTTGGGAAAGACTTGGGAATCTATACGCTGACTGAATATGAAAAATAGTCTGAACTTTTGACTAAAAACTAAACTATCACTTAGTCAATTTTTGTAAATCGACTACGACTATTGAATCAATTTTAGAAACATCTCATATAAACTGAAAATAAAATAGTTGTCAAAAAACTGTTTTCATCAAGTATGCATTGGGATATGAAAAATAACTAAATAAAATGATAGTTAAATTTGACATTTGGCTGTTTCAGTTGACTTGACTATCGACTGAGTAGACATTTTCGTTTTGTTTATATGGTCAAACATTGTTGTGAATTTTCAATGTGTTTATTTCGGTCTTGGACTTAAAAGAATGTTTCAATATCTTTCGGAGAACAAATGCATAACGCATTCTAGAAGAAACATCAAACTTTCTTTCCTTGTAAAAAAAACAAAAAAAACCAAAATAACTGAAAGCCAAGTTTAAGTTTGTGATTACAATTCCAATTAGTTCACATGGCTCCATATTTACAAAAATTTCAATTTATTAAATAAAGAATTTCAACAAAGTTAATAACATAAAAAAAAACCAAAAAAACATTTAAATACTTTAAAATAAAACATAAACAATAAATATCTCATTATTAGCCATCGTAACAACCCACCAAAAAAAAAGTAGTTTTTTTTATGTATGCTTTTTTCTTCCACATAAATAAAAACAATTTTTAATAATAGGGCGGTTTTATTCTTGTCAATTCGCAAATAGAATAACCCTTTAAGACGGGATAGGAAAACATTTTACATGTGTGCAGGCCACTTCATTTACCACGCAAAATATTGCTATATTTCAACAAACTTTGAACTTGAAACGGTCTACAAGATAAAACAAAATTTCTACAATTTCTTTAAATATTGGACGCGTACAAAGTCGCGGTGGGTTCAGCTAGTAAGGTATATATATTCTTGATCAGCATGACGAGCTGAGTCGATTCAGCTTTGTCCGTCCGTCTGTCTGTTTCTACGCGAACTGGTCACTTAGTTTTGAAGCTATCGAGCTGAAATTTAGCAGATTGTTCTTTTGACAGTATGCTGCTTATATGCTTAAATTTCGGCACCGACCGGATCGGATGACTACTTCTTGTAGTAGCCATAGAAATGATCGAACGCAATATGTGTTTAAGTGAGAAAAACTTTTTAGTTTTTGTTGGTAAGTTCAGCCGTCACAGGTTCAATTCCGGCTTCCGACATTACACTAATCAAACTCTGTGAGCGTGGCACCCAGACCCTTTAAGGACACTTCAAGAAGAACTATTTCAGAGCACGGGTGAGGTGCAGCATTGTAATATCAATACAATAAAATATTTTTTAAGTTTTTAGAAAAAATAAAAAATACACCCCACAAAATAAACAGATTAAACAGAAAGAAAGCGGCACGAAAGTCTGTAGCAAAGATAGGAAAGTCATTAAATAGCAGCTGTGCACGTAATGTGGAATGCTGTGCTCTGTACCAAAAAAACAAATGCCTGGTATTTGAAAAACTATAAAAAAAAGAAGGTGAAGAAACCCCTGAGTAAAAGGCCTGCCAAAGGTGCACCGAAGCCGAAAAAGTACAACTGGTGCTGGAGCAAAAAGCGAAGAAAATTAATTATATAAATAAATAAATAAAATAGAAATAATATAAATATATCCAGCCTCGTTGCCAACACGTTTGTTCGCAGTGACTGATGGATATAGACTAACTTTATTTTGTAACAATAACACATTCTATTTGATTCATTTAACAAGAGCCTACTACAACACACAAATTAAAAATATCATGATAAAAGCCCTTCAAAGTATGCTATGCTACATAAATGAACTTTAATAATGAGGAATGTCGCTGCCCCAAAATGACTCCCAATTATCTCGTTCGAATGGATCACTTTAGTTGATTACTTTGAAGGGCAAAAATCGTGATCTGTCTTATAAGAAAGAATTCCAGTTCAAATACTATTTATCTTTCATTAAACCATCTCAGAGCTGTTTACCATATTGATTGATTTTATGAAAAATGTGAACAGTTTTGATAACTTGGTTCGACAACCCCTTTGGAGACATTGTAAATAGAATACCGTGTGTATATAGAAAACCGTGTAATTAATGTGTAAATACAAACAGAAAACCCAAAAAACCCTCGTTTTCTTACTTTATATCGAAGATGCTTCCTTCTGCCAGTTACATAAATTTGCATGACTTTAATATACCCTTTTTCCTTTAATAAGTCTTTTTAAGTCAACTTATGCTCACCAGAGTATAAATGGGGAAATAATTTTATAGTTCAGAAAAGCTTCCAATAATATCCAAATTTTGAATATTGAAAATTCGAGAAGGATATATAGCATAAATCAATCTAAACAAGAAAGTCAGTGCCATCATTTCTATTGCTTTAGTTCAATTGGTTTCTTGCAGGAACAAAAATATTTTACCTTGCGCATTTGCGTGCTGTCTTAAAAAACAGCTTTAAAATGGAACAAAAGTTAACTGAGGGAAGCAATTTGCATAGATGACCAAACTGCTTTAAATATGTATGCTTTCCATCACAGTAGCTTTTACGCAGATATTTTTTGACATTAGTTAATTTTTTTCTATCACAAACGTAAGCTTTGTGACCAGTTTTGCAACAAGTTTAATAAGTGCAAAGCGAGGTACTTAAAATTATTAGTAGTTTCACGGCAATTTGGTTATCAAGTGATCTGTTTAAAAATAACTCACTTAAGACCGTAAGGTCTATGTGTGGCCCCCTAGATGAGGCCAGCCGGAACTACCTATCTGTTCAACTGTTGTGAACACACTTTAATGTGATAACCATGGTGAATGTTCTTGCACAAAAAAAAAATGATATGATATGGGGCTCAATACTATATTTTTTCATACCAATAAAAAGCCGATATGACAAACTTAAAATTGACCTGTTCGAAAATATCAAAGTGAACTTTTGGACCATATCAAAATGATATTTTTAAGATCAAATTGATATTTTATAATTTCATTATTACACAACAAAAAAAAAGAATTACAAATGGAAGGTAGTACCATCCAATACTTCTACTAAACTTTTTTTAACTAAGTACTATTAATTATTGTTTTATAGAAACAGAAAAAGAACGAATTTATAATTTCTTGACCCCGTCTTGACTGTGGATCAAACGCGTCACCACTTACACGTCACAATTTGGCATGGCATCTCACCGCACTGCGCTATCGGGCATGCGTGTGGTAATGTCTGAGAACCTACATACATTTCTTAACGTTGCTTGAAGTTTCCATTTGTAACTCAATATTTCTTTCCTTTCCAATAAGATCATTTATGCGTCAGTCCGATTTACCCACTCGTTGTCTTATTTGTATTTATGCAGATCTGAGTGTCTTGGTTGAAATCGTCTGTCAAAGTGGTTGTTTCTGCATTGAGCTGGCACCAGCGTGTAGACTGTTTAACTTGTTTTGTGTTGATGCGTAGTCCTCATAGCGGATACAACTCAGCCTTAAGAGTATCAGTTCTTGTGGTTTGATCCCAAAGCTCGTTGCTATAGGATATTTCGCTATCGATTTTCAGCTTTGGCTTGCACTCAACATTCGGCTGCTTTTGTTCGACTGAATACCTTTTGTGTAGTTACTAATGTTCGCGAGTCTTGTTCATTGTGGTCTCTTTTGGCTTTCAGGACAGTGCTAAGTATAATTTACGTCAGAACACTGACTTCCTGGGTCCACTTCTCGACACCATCAGAGCTCTGCCAGTAGTCCAGTTGGTCAATTAAACCTTTCGGAAGTCATTAAAGTCTCTAACCTAACCTAGCTACCCACGCTAATACATACGTATTTTATTTTTATAGCTGAAACTGGCTTATGTATGTTTAGATTCCAATCTAGTTTGTACCTCGGCAATGAGACACTGCTGACGCTTAAAGTGTCCCCCAAAGTGTGCAGTGCTTGATATAAGCTCGTCCCATGGGCCTACCGGAATCTACGATTGATCGCATCAGTGATCCCGAACATTATTTCTGGCGGGTTGACATTAGTGTTATCTCTGGTCATACCTCGTAAAATCGAAATTCCATTTTTGCCCCAATCAAGCCCAACCTAAGTGGGCTATAATTGTCACTGAAAGAAGCTCATAGACCATCTCACTCATAGATGACTTGTTCTGCTACCATATGGTGCCTATGAAATATTGGGTTTATTGAGATTGAAGATCATCCGTCGCTCTAACGTGGTCCCTGCCTACACGAAATCGGATATATTGAGATTACGGCCACCCAAGCCGACTAGAGAAAAAAACCGAAAGGCCAGAGCGTGCCCTTCCAAAAGTTAGCTACCATCTGCTGTATCAAAATTACACGTTGCACGCTACACTTCCCAGCTGTTATTGACTTCGCGTTTCTGTTTGCACTAATAATAATTTTTCGATAGAACATTTTGTTGTTGAAATAATTATTTCTCGACAGAATACTTGATCACCGTGAAAATCCCATGCAGTTTGTCTCTGTGGTGTGATTTTGTCTAATCGTGTCGTGTGTTGTTAAAATGTGATTATTGTTGTTCTGAGCTTACCGGCTTGGGCAATTTCCGGAATTCCTTCAAATAGCTCTCAACGCCCTCGATCAGAACAGTGGGATCCAAATCGGCCCATAGGGTCTTGGCCCAGACCTCGCGACCATTCTTTTGAGCCTTGTACAGTTTGTAGATCTAAAAACAAAATGTGTACTTTAAGTTCAACTTAAATATTATTAAAAAATTTCGTATTTTCTTCACCTGCTGCAGTCCCTCGTACTCCGTTTGCACTCGTCCAAATTCATGATAATCGACCATGGGCATATCAAAGAGCCGTTCAGCATTGGCCAGCTCCTGGCGTCGCTGTTCGCGGTGTTCTATTTTTTGGCCATAGGGATCCATAAGACGAACACCGCGTTCCAATTCTGCGCCCACCGCGCCCGGTCCGTTCTCATCCCAATCCTTGATGAATTCATCCAGCTGTTAGGGGCAAAGGCAAACGGGGAAATGGCAAGAGCAGAGTTAGTGCAGCGTTAAGTGGCAGAATTTGATTGTTGCGCTCGTTACGTTGCTTTCCGCTCGCGTCAAGCCTTAACTCAAATAATAAACACTTCAAGTTAATTCATTTTGCGCTAACAATTGACAATAATGCTTAAGCGCACGGAAAAATCCAATTAAAATGCCATTGAAAGGAAATAATAATAGAAGGAAACAAAACAGAATAGCGAAAAGGGCGACAAAAAAAGGCAAAATGGCGGAAATGCAAAGTCGGCAGCGACTGGCTCTGGGACTTCCTCTTGTGCGGCTTGACAACTTACATCATCGCAAAATACATCGATTTCCACGGATGTCATATCGGCAAATTTCTGCTTAATTGGTTGTAGCTTCTCGGAGCGATACAGGGCCGATAGAAACAGACGCTTCCAGCGCTTCTCCAGGTGGTGGGCCATCAGCATGTCCTCGTAGGGAAACTGCAAATAAAAATTAGGCAATGGCCTTCAATTATGGCTGAGTGCAAATAATAATCATCGAAAGTGCCGGATTTGGCTAACGACGCACACACACACACACTAAAAGAAGCTGAATAAAATTCGTAGCATAGCTTTCAGGGCCGAAGCAGAATGAACTTCCATTTGCCAATGCATTTGTTCATTCATTCATTAATTTATATAAAATGCAAGTTAATTCCGTACTGTCTGGCCAACAACTAAGCGTCGCCGTCATCCATAAATGAACGAGTGAATCCGAAATGGCGAGACCTCGCAGCAATGGTTCCGTGATGACCCGTTTGTGCCTTTTTGGCTGCGCTGCATTTATGTAACCAAATACGAAAAGCCATTTCCAAATGGTATTGCCGCCAACGGTCTAGCAAATATGCATATGTAAACAGAAACAGCGTGGGGCAGGCAGTGACCACAGCGACTTTTGTAGGATTTCGGTAAAACTGCTCATTTGAATACACAAATAAGCGCTGAATTTAGGCAAGTGGCATTAAACCAGAGATGTGCAGCTGCATTTGAAGGCTTTTGGGCTGGTGAATTTGAAGAATATGTGAACATAAATGCTGTGTTTTAATAACTAATAAATTTTTGATGAGGACAGTTTAATTGCATTTGTTTTGTTCGCTTCCTCGAATGACTTTTCCATCAAATTCTACCGAAAAGTGATTGACCAAAACCAAAGCTTGTTCTTAAATTTATTATACTGGCTGAGAAGAGTTGGATAATTATTTATTTAAATGGAGTTTGTGAACAATTTGCAACCAATTATTTCATTTTTTTAAATTAATTGGCTTAAAATTTTAAACAAAATTTTTCAAAGCTTTTATTTAATTGAATCGTTCATTAAATTTAATGTTTTACGAGAGAAAAAAAAAAACAAAGTGGTTTTGATTATAATGATTAATCAAACAATTTTGAGTGTTAGTTAATCGATACCCTGAAAATGCATAATGCATATTAGTTTGTATCATTTGAAATGCTCATGCTCTCTATTTTGTGGGAACGTTTGTTGTTAGCAAGAACATAAAATTATTCAGGCATGTTTTCAATTACATTCCTTTTTATACCTTTGCAAAGGGTATTATAATTTTGCCCAGAAGTTTGCAACGCTAGAAAATTCATTTCGAGATTGAACTTTGTCCGTCGTCTTCTTTCTCGTCTGTCTGTCCGTCTGTCTGTCTGTTTCTACGCGAACTAGTCCCAATTAAAGCTATCGAGCTGAAACATTGCACAGTTTCTTTTACTGCACACTGTATTCGGCCGCAGTCGGATGATATCTATAGCTATAAAACTATCGGTCGAAATGTGGGTTTTATTTTTTTAGAAGAAACTCTGATGTATTAAAACATTTGCAAGGGTATAAAAACTTCGGCAAAGACGAAGTTAGCTTGGCCTTCTCGTTTTTAGGTAAACCGAACGGATTTCCGATTAGGTTTCATTATCCGATTCTATATTCCGGGTGAAATTTCTTTTACTTAGTTTCGATTCATTTTCTTCAACCAATTTAGAATATCACAAAAGCGCATATTGGGCTAATATATATTCCAACAGTATCTAAAAATGCGAACCATATCGGTTAAAACAAATTGAAAACTTTTGAACTTTGAAATGAAGCTTGAGTCCTGTATATATTATCTTTATGCTACAAAAATATTGCACAAAAAGAATGGTTCGCTTAGCTTCTTTTTGACTAAAGCGCAGAGCCAAGAACCGCAGATACTCCCGGCAATCTTGTTCCAAATCTGAAGACCGGTTACCGCGCGGAAAATTGATCGCGAAATTTCAATTCCTGTATTTAGCATCCACAAGTATTCATTGCGACTATAAATTTCAGCTTTAAATTGCTAGCTGTGTTTTATTTACAAACAAACAAAACTCTCTTCAAGCGATGGTACTCTTGTTCGGTAGAAGGCAAATTTAACACTGCGTTGCTCGCCTCCCTTCTCCAACTGGGCAACGTTCTGCCGAATCACTTTTGTTGAATTAATCTAGAGCTGCATTTTTCTTTTGTGTGTTGCAAAGAAAAATGCTTTAAGCTATTATTACGAACTAAAACTGAGGCTAACCCTTAGGCCCCTTGCACACAGAAGGCGGAGTTGAGCAGAGCTAGCGGAGCTTACGAATTTTTCATACAAAATGGTCCGCTCAGCTAAGCTGTTGGTGTGCGGGCTCGCTATGTGCTCTGTGCGTTTGATTTTCCAAAGCTGATATGCTACTCTCCGCTCCGCTGTCTGTGTGCGGGGGGCCTTACTGATGAAAGTTGACTTTCTTTGTAATTTATCTGGCGACCTTTCTAATATTTAATTAGTGAGTTTAGCTGGCTCCAGCTCCGAAAAAATTGCGTTTGTTCGCAACTTAAACAACTTATCCATTATACTTAAAAAAGAGTTCGTTGCCTAAACGGTATCTTTTCATCGTTCTCCCGAATGAATCTTCAGTAGATTTTCCGCTGGAGAAGATATAGTTTCACTTGCCTTTCCATACAATCAATCCTTTGATCCGTTGGGAACCGCAAAAAGCAATGAAAGTAAATATAGAACAAACCACGATGTTTTAAACTTTTTGATATTTAACGCTTAAGTTAATTTTTTGTACTATAGATCAGGTGCAGATCGAGGAGGAGGCCCACAAGTCAATTAAACAGATATCGGCGACAGTTACCACTTTGCAGTCCTGATATTGTCTTAAGAGCGCCGAACATGGCATCAACAAGGTCAATCTATTTAAGATACATCCCGGACTAATATTATATTATTTGGATGTCTGCCGTTCGGGCAACTATAATCGATTGGAAAAGTTTCTACGAAAAATTGGCTAATCGGCCTACAGTGTGGGTTATATGCGACAAGATGGCGGTTAGTAGTACTTCGGGGGTGATAAAACGTTGGTAGACTTTGCAATATTTTGCAGGAATGCGACTACCGTCTGCAGGACGGTGGTACTGAGTAGCTGAATGAATTTGGACAGTGCCATCATCATCAGAGAATGGAAAATATATTTTTAGATTTCTAGCAACATTTTTGTTTCTTTGTATCCATTCACGACCCACACCGCTATTGATACGTTAACTATCGATAGGCCAATTGGGTATTTAATAAGCGTGTCTCAGAATACGGCAGTTAATTCAGCCGCGGATAATTTCCGCTACTGTTTTTTTATACCCTTGGAGTGGGTGTATTAAAATTGTCCAGATGTTTGTAACTAACAGAAGCAAGCATCTCCGACTACATAAAGTATATATATATATATATATATATTCTTGATCAACATGTCCGTCTGTCCGTCCGTTTGTCCGTCTGTTTCTATGCTATCTTATCCGTCAGTTTTAAAGCTATTGCTACCAAACTTTCAACGAAGTCTTTTGGTACAAATACGCTGCACATTTGTCGGAACCGGCCGGATCGGATGACTATAGCATATAGCTGCCATAGAAACGATCGGTTGAAAAAGTAGTTTTGGTGGAAAAATCTATTTTGTTTTCAATGCTATCGCTCCCAACCCTCGTATTTATAAGTTTTCTACGATTGCACATAATTTTCCTAATATTTAATAAAATCGGACAACTATATAGTATAGCTGCCATACAAACGATAGGTCTGAAAAATACTAAGTAAGAAAAACTTTTTTGTGTTCAATGCTAATGCTCCCAAACTTTAGAGAGATCAATATTATATACTACCACACAATTCTGTCAAGTTGGATCCAATTTGGATGACTATAGCATATATCTGCCGTTCTAGTGAGAAAAACTTTTTTGTTTTCAGTGGATGCGTCTTTATACTTTCCAGTTAGGGAATAAGCACAAAAATGCTGAAAATAATTCAAAGCCTGTATACAGATAACCGAACAACAGTATGGAATGGGGAGTTCCTCCACTCTTTTTGTCTACCCTGCGCCTTCACTTCGAATACATCAAAAAAGCTCTCAGAATGCCAGATAGTCGGTACCCAAAAGTGGTCGCAGCCTACTTACTGCAACACAAGGCACAAATATTCCAGAATTGGGTAGAGCTTGCGTCACAATACAACACAGAGATATCCTTAGATAACCAAAATAAATGGACTGATGAGCATGAAAAAATGCTGACCAGCATCGAAGCTTCTTCCAGGCGATCCAATGTAAACGCAGCTCGCCAAAGCCTAACAAGGACCATTTACAGCAGACTGACATACGACCTAGGAGCAAACAACTATTTCCAGGATAGCATGGCGATTGCGAAAATATCGCTTATTTTTAAAGCGAGAGTAGAAATGCTATATCTGAACTATTGCCCTCACATTGAAAACGAAAGCGAGCAGTGTCCGCTTTGCAACACCACAGAACGAGAAGACACCGAACACATTGTAGCCAGGTGTCCAATTCAACGGGAGTACAGGCTTTTTACATTTCGGGAAACAAGATCTGCAAGTGGAAGAGTACCTGAACATCTTTGAATGGAACAAATTGGGAGATATTGGCAGTTTTCTCACGGATGCTCTATAAATATAGATCTCAAATATTAACAGAGACTTTTAGTAATTTATAAACCATGCCAGGTCCAGTCAAAATTAAATGTCAAATTGCTGTTCAAAATCTAATGTATTTAATGTAAAATCTAAAATAATCATTTATGTTCAATGTATGAAACTGCTTAGGCTGACGGCGCTACGCCATGCCCACGATAGCAAATAATAAACTACTACTACTACTACTTTCCAGTTATGAATATTATCTGTTTCAACATAATTTTGGAGAATTTTATCGAAAACGGATGAATATGTCGTTTAGCCACATATCAAACTAGCAGCATATATCATGCTGCAAAGCCGAAGTTAGCTTCCCCCTATTTTTTTTTTTTAGATTGCGTCATTTTATTTTCCACGGTTCTCAGAACAGTCCTTTTGTGGGAAGAAACTTACTAGCGAGTACCGAGTATCGACTGAACATGGAGTACTGAGTATCCAGTACTGGGTATCGCATACGGAGTACCGAGTACTGCGTATCGTGTACTGAGTAGAGTCGTGTAGAGTACTAATTATCGAGTTTATTACACACAACGAAATGAAAGGCGAAGCACTGCTTGTACAAAATATTTAAATCAGCCTGCTTTCCGTACTCGTACCGGGCGTCCCAACCCAACCACTCGTTTTTATATCCATGCTGAGGGTATATAAAAATTGTGCGGATGCGTGTAATGCAATCTTTGCCCGAAGTCTCGAGGTACAAATAAGATGCACAATTGTCGAAACCGGTCGGATCGGATGACTATTAGACTGGCCCTAAAAAATAGATTTCAAAATACCGGGCGGAATTAGTTTCGTTTTGGTCCCAATAGATATAACAAAAAGTTTACTATCGTTTGGACTTCATTTAGTGGTTGCACGCTCGCCCTCAAAATCAAAAATTTGAAATATATGAGAAATAAAAGGGATGAGTTTCGGATTTAATCTCTAAAATTTCTACATTTTTTTATGTTTTAATTCTTTTATATCCTTTTAAAAGGGATATCATAGCAAAATTTTAAATATTAATGTTGGATATTTTGATCGTAAACTTGGTCACAATTATATAAAAACAGTAAATTTTTCTCATTTAAAAAATTTTTTTTCTAAGATAAATTAATATAAATGTATAAGATTCTAATACGTGTTTCAACAGTTTTGGCTAGGGACCGAAATTAACAGTTATAAAAAATAAAAATTACTGTTAAAAATTATTGTTCCGATATAAGAGGGGCATCAGACTTCATAATTTTGAATGGCGTGTCCACTAAAGCAATAAATTATTATTTGCAATTTTTCCCAAAAAATTTTTTTAGTTGGTATCGTATAATTAAAAAAAAATTTTCGAATAACAGTTAAATTATAATTTTTTAATTCAATTATAAAATAACAATTAATTTAGATTTTTATAAAAAAATTAAAAATTAATTGTTATAAAAAAATTTTATTTAACAATTATAAATTAATTGATAAGAAAAATTTTTATTATAAAAATTATAAATAACAATTACTTTAAGATATCCCTCGTGCCGAACATCGTAGGACAAAAGTTTGGATGTAACTTTGATCTGAGGGCTCATATGTTTATATTCTAGTGCTTGATGAGCTAATACATCAATGGGCAATGGCGAAAATCGGTTAGTTAAGAAACAATTTTTAAAATCGCTCCAATCTACTACACCAACAAAATTGTAGAAAATTAGTCCATATATGTACTACTAAGAATGTGTAGCTTTTGCTTTATTCTAATGCAGCCAACCGCCAAAACCAGTGAATTGATCTCACTTACTCTATATATTCACATCTTCTTTTACTTATCTACTTGCCACTCAAGTTAATGTCATTCTTGTGTTTTATTGAATTTCAACTGGCCTTATAATTGATAAAAACTAAAATAAATAAAATGAAAAGAAAACGGGATTCTGTTGTGCGGGAGTTCTTCACGCTGCAATCTCAAAACCATTTTAAGTGTAAAATGTGCGGCCGCTTATTTAAAGGCGACGTTATAACAGATTTGAGGAGACATGTGAAAGATGCGCATTGGACCGTGTACAAAAAGAATTGAGATTCAATTGAAGCGACGTCTGGGAATCTTGATTCGGATGGGGATGATGATGCCGAGCTTCAGCTGATTTTGGGGAAATAAATAGCTACAACCCCAAGCCGATTAGTAGTAAAAACAAAATTATGAAGTATTGGGAAGAAAACAAGTTCAATTATCCTCGACTTTATCGATTATACGTACGAAAAAGAGCGTTTTCCGCACTGAAGCTGATTCTGACTGACTTAAGGTGCAACCTTTCTTCTGACGCCATAAAAAAATTGTTATTTTGAAAACTTAATAAATAAACAAAAATACTATATATCCAAATTATTTATTTAGTACTCTGTCTATATATATTTATATAAAACAGTGTTTCCTCACTGACAAACAGAGTTGCCCACAGCCAAGATTTATAGATATTATAGATGACGCATGTGAAAACTACTGTTTTTGGGAGCTGACATTGGATTCCAATTTTTGAATCTCGCCGCCTTCACGAGGATACATATATTGAAATTTAGCTGGGGAAAATTTGAGGGGAAATTTGCGATTACATCTTAACAAATCCGAAGAAGAAAGACTCTTGAAAACTGATGTTACTATGGGCTCTGTAGGGAGTTCAATAGCAGAGCCCTCTCACGAAAGGATGATAATCAGCACCACAACTGTATTGGATGGCAAATATCCCAACGACATTTCAAAAACTCTCTACTCGAACCTTAACATTAGGATCGATAAGTATAGGAACGAATGGGTTCAAATCCCGTTCGAACCTTTATAATTAAATATATTTTAAGTTATGTACTTGTTTTGACTTAATAATCTTATATTAAATTTCAGGTTACGTAATAATCATAGTAAATTTCCCAGGCTTAAGTATCAAACCCAGCTTAAGACTGAGTGGCACTTGACCTACCTCGACAATACAAAAACTTACCATTATTTTATGTTCACTCAGTACGGTGAAGGTCTCCTGCATTTCATGTATCTTTTGCTCATTTGTCAACGTTGTCGACTGTATGGTGGCAATTGTTTGCATGACCAGCTTAAAGTCTTCCAGCTCACGCGTGGTCTTATTAAGGTTCATGGCCAGTGTCTGCACAGAGATTTGCAATTGGCGATTGGTGACTTGGCAATGAGATGGCGGCTGTGACTGATGTGGCTACTCACTTTGATTTCGGTGCGCATTGCCCTCATGTTATCGTTCACATGCCGCAACAGCTCCTCACCCAATATTTCGCACCATTCCTGGGCATGTTGTGTGATGCTCTGCAGCAAGGGCTCCAAATTTATGCGCACACACTTGACGTCATGATATCTGCGCATGTTGGCCAGGGTGTCCACAATGGCCGAGTAAAATGTAAATTTCTCATCGATGTCGATGAGCGTCACTTGGCGCTCGACAAACTTCTGGCAGATGACATTCTTTTCGTATGCCCACAGATTGAAGTACTTGCGAAATCTGCCCGCAGGGATGAAGTGTCAGAGATGGGATAGCGATATCATAGTTGGGTGTACACTTACTGCACCACAAAGCCCTTCGCTTCGTTAACGATTTTTGCTGCCAATTCGTGAATGTTTATAATGAGATCGACAATAGCTTTTATCTGCACAATGTCCTCGTAGAAGGTGTAGTTGAATTTCCATTGTGTGCCGGTTTCAATAAGCGGACAGTTGAGGCAAGTGCCCACCATCCAGCGGGTGAAAATCTTTAAGCTGAAGCGGGGTAAAGGCAAAACTCAAGGTGGAGTTCAACGGCACGTGAGCACTTACCGTGTCAAATAGTCCTTGGCTGCTGTCACAATAATATTCTGCAATTCCTGAGCAGAGGGCTCCAGCACTATCTCTGACATAAGGAGAACAGCATTTACCTCAAACATGGGACTATCCGAGAGCAGGCGATTGATATAACACTTCAGATTCTGATAAGTCATGCTATGTGGGAAGAGAGATAGTTGAGTAAGACCCGGTTAAAAAAACCTCACAGAACAACTGAGCACAAATAAAATATTGTGTAAGAGAACACAATAAAGAACCACTGAGAAAAACATACTCCACAATGCACTGGTAAGTCTCCTCCTCCCAGAACTCGTAGTAGGTGCGCATTTTGTCAGACCTTCCCGAAAATGTGCCCAGCACTAAGCTCTCGAGTTTGATCAGCACTGGACCCAATGAATCATATAACTTCTTCATTTGCGCGGCCTTCCGATTTCGCGACGCCTCCAGAAGCTCAAAATAGCCCTGACACTGGTAGACTTCCGAGCCGCAACTCTGCTCCTGCTGCTTCTTCTCCTCATCGGGCTCATCCTTGGCTTGATAAATTATTACACTCTCACCCTTGGAGGAAATGAAGCTTCGCACAGATGCCATGGGCTGTCGTGCATCTAGACTGCTTTTGCGTGATTTCATAAAGTTCAGACCTGGCGTAGGAGCACCGTCCTTCTCGTGAGCCTCATTATCTAGGTTAAACAAATTGAAGCTCTGCACCATATCGATGCGATTGCGCAGATCCTGGCGTATAAAGTTGATTTGCGACACAATCGAAGTGAGCTTGCGTAGCTGTGAGTTGATCTGATCGCAGAATTTGGCAATGTTGAACGATATCCAGGTGTAGCGACCCAAGCCCATTTGTATAAACAGCTCCGTGTCGTAGATATGGTCACGCAGAAAGATAACCTCGGACAGCGAGAGATTGCCAATGATGGAATTGTAGCGCTCAATCACCTCAGTTAGTTTCTCATAGTCACTAAACAGCAGATCCTTCTTCATGATGGCCGTGCGCAGTACAGAGGGAAGTTCGAAGCCGAGATGCTCGAACAGCTGACCCTCAAACATGGTGACAAAGATTTCGCGATTAAGATTCACAACAAAGTGCATGTCATACTCGATGAGTACCTTGTCGCGAACCAACTCACGCCAAATGGGCAGCAGGCGCTGCGAGTCGGCACGCACGAGCACTAAAAGGGAACAAAAGTAAACGTGAGCCAAACGTGAGAGATGGATGAGGATGTGGATGATTGCACGAAACACAAGTATGCTTATCAAATGTATCTACCAGAGATCTGCATGGAGTGGTCAAGTCATTCCAAGCGGGCTGTGCGTTCTAAAACGATCGGGTATAAGTCTACCATGATTTGTATGTATATATTAATTAGTTTTTAAATTAAAAACAAAAAAGAAAATCCAATTACCATCCCATCCCAAAACAAATAATTTTCACATTACTTCAAACTTTGAACGCGTTTTTTCGAAGCCACGTTTTTCAAACTGGTGCCCCGTTTCAAATCCCCCAACGATTTAAAGGATTATGGACGCGATTACGTATATCGTCCCTACCTCAATCTTTAAGAAAAACAAATTTTTTTTATGTGGCTGCAAAAAGAAAGGTCAAAAATCGATTTTTCGTTTTCAAAAGTCCAATTTTATTTTCCATTTCTGGTCATACTTACCAACTTCATCTCCGTTTTGCTTTCTGATAATTCTAACTCGAAACGTACATCTTTTACTTTGGGTACCGAGAACTTTTTTGAACAGACCTCGCATTCACAAATTTTTAATTTTGATTTTTATACACTTGAAAAGTGTATTATAATTTTTCCCAGAAGTTTGCAACGCATAGAAGGAATCATCTCCGACCACATAAAGTATATATATTCTTGATAAGCATGACGAGCTGAGTCGATTAAGCTTTGTCCGTCCATCTGTCCGTCTGTTTTGGAGCTATCGAGCTGATACTTTGCACAGAGTCTTCTTTTTACTGCACGCTGCTAATATGTCGGAACCGACCGGATCGGATGACTACTTCTTGTAGCTGCCATACAAATGTTGGTTTGTAAAATGGGTTTTAGTAAGAAAAACTGTTTTGTTCTCAATATTACTGCTCTCAAACACGGTCATGGGTAATATTGAATGTTTTTAAGCTGATCTGCGAAGTTTAGTCGAAGTAGCTAACCGTTGAGACAAGCTATTTCAAGTGTATCAAAACTTTCTCGTTTTAAATTGAATTGTACAACCAAATACAAAAAACAGAATTTTAAAATCTCTTCCCGATTTCTTTCCTCGAATTTTTAAAAAAGGTGTAAAATTTAGCCCTCTAGACCAGAAGAGGGCCCTTATGACCCTCGTATAATTGAAAAAATATTCTTGAATCAAGAATGCTTAGTGCTTACAACGCTTACCAAAGGTCTGGCTCAAAAACGCATTTTAAATTCATGTACCAAATATTTTGCTGTCTAGCTTTTTTTTTAAATTCATAAATTTAGCGCAAAGTTGCCGAGAAAAGAATTTTTAACGCCGAATTCAAGCACCAGATTAAGAAGTGGTGTATGAATGAGTGATAGGGCGTTCAATTACTTTCCAAGAAAAACATTACATTTTTTATAATGAATAAATCGATTCTGAAGATATACACATTTTTCTAAAGGTACTTTTTTCAGAATCAAAATTCTAGCTTTTCCGCGATTTCTTGAAAACGACCCCACTAAAAACCAATGACAATTGCATCTATCAAATTTTCATCTAGCACAATTCGCGGATTTAAGACATTTCGATCTTCACCATCCGCCTATCTAAGTGACGTGTACGACAATTTGTGACAATTATGTTTTACTTGAAGGCAAAATGTTAAACTTTGCACAACACATCCCGACAAAGTTTATCAATGTTTATTGTTCAAGCGGTTTGTGAATGCTCACTAATAAACTCTTTTCCACGCGCGATTTAAAAAAAATTTCCCAATTGTACCTTCAAAGCAGATTAAATCCGATATGAATTTCAGTTTTGGTCAAGGAATTTATATTGACGTAATGCTTTTTTCACCTGTACAAGAATCCCGTTATCGAAATCGGCCGAGTTATTCACCGCAACCGATTTGTTGAAAAAGTGGATGCCTTTTTAGAGCCTTTTCATGTTTTGTGTAAGGAAACGAGTTTGTGAAAGAAAATCGCACTGGGATTTTGTTAATTTTTGTTTGTCCTGGTGGTCTTTCCACCTCAGAAACACTGAAATAATTGTATGAATCAACCTTTTGGTACTTTCACTCAGTCTGCCCCGCGTTTGAAACATTTCGAAGCTAAATCGCTCTCAGCTTCATTATAAACAAGAAAGACAGTTGCAGTCGAGTAGCCCGACTTCAATATACCTTGTACAATTGACTAACACACACACGCACAATTTTACATTTTTTTACCGACACGACATATGTACGCTTAAAGGCAGTTTATATGAACGGGTGTGCCCGAAAACTCTTAACTGGTTGCAGTTCTCTGGCATGTACATTGCCTCTACAGTTTGTAGAAATACTATTTTAGTATTCCTGTAGACTTGTGATCGTGATCGTGTACGTATTAGGCACACGCTCATCTCTAGCCACATCCCAAAATGGTCAAAAACTTACATTCGCAGATCTGTATACATTCTCTATCCCTTGGCGTTATATCCTTTACCTTCTTATCTTTCATCAAGGACAGATAGGTCAGGCATTTCTGCAACTGCAGATTCGCATGCCTCGTCTTGCTCACCATCCACATAATCATAGCCGTCAGCACGGTGAACCTGTTCACGCGACACATGAAGCCCACCTGGCCGGTATCGCCTACGTCTAATGCCTCCTCCTCGAATTCAAAATCTTCGTCGTAGGTATTAGAATCGGCACTTACAGTGGCCTCCGACTGTAGATTCACGAGACTTAATAGCTGGCTGGTGCCATGACGTGAGCTGGCCAACTGAAGATTTTCGCGATTTTTTACACGCAACGTTTCCGCCGTATCCGAGATGTAGTTCACTAGGGAGGTACAAGAATTACTAAATCGCAACGATCAGTGTGCCTACGTACAGGTGGCCTCCTTGCATATGCGTACGCCCAGTATATTGGACCGATTGGTGTGATTGATCAAAAAGGTGGCGTTCTGTATGTACTTCTCGAACAGCGACTTCTCGAACTGAAACATGACCGACATCAGTTCGAAGTACTGCTTAAAAGCGCTACGCTTAAGGAAGCTGTTCTTCAGTGCCGGATCATCTTCCACGCGCTTAAAGGCCAATACCGACTTCTTGAGTTTGCGACCCAGCAAGCGTGCCCAGCAAATGGCACTGATTTTGGCTGGTTGATGCTTGGCCATCGGCGGAGTTTTTCGATTGTTCTAAGGAGAAATAGTTGGCCTCATCATAGGTAAATTATGCTACAATTCCCACAAGTACCTACCAGGAAGACATTTTCCACGGTATTAATTTCCGTCACGAAATAGCGCAACAGATTTTCATGTTTGGTGGCCACAAACTCCTGTAGACTTTTGCGGGTGTCTATGGTGCTGGCATTGGTTATGAGCTGCAGACCCTTCTCCGACGACAGCAGCGAGTTAATGCTCTGATCGATCACCGCCTTGGCCTCTATCTCCAGCACCTCGAGTCTCTTGTTAAACTGTTCCAGTGAATACTCCCAGTTCTCCCAGTTGCTGGGCAAGAACATATCATAGTCCACGCTGTGTATTAGATCATCCAACATACGATACACTTTACGCATTAGATTGTCCACAATCGAGGGATCGGCTATCAGGGCCTTGAGACGATGTCCAAACAGATTCTCGTATTGAATGAAAACACGTCCAATGTAGGCAATATCGACGGCCACACGATGAATGTGATTCACTTCATTGAACAGAGCTACACGATCGAACTCCCAACGCGAACCGGCACCAGATTCCTCGATATGCTGACGGCTGATCTTGTAGGCCTGTTTCCAGCAGCGCAGCAAATTGGCGCAATTGGTGGCCGTTTCATGGGTGTAGGTGGACGAATAACTGGAAGTGGAAATGTAGGCTAAGCTGAAGATTAGACAGTACTCTCTACTCACCGGAAAATGTTGTCAAAGTTAATGATGCTCTTCACCTTTTGGACAAACACATTGGAAATTTCGCAGAGAAGCACTTGCATTTCAGGATCGCGGCAATAGTAGCTGGACATGGTCCAAATGTGACGCAGACCCACCATTATATTTGGTATCTGTAGCACAGTCATCTTGAAGCTTTCATAGGTTCGTATTTTCTGCGTGTCACGGAAGTGATTGAGGTGAACAAAAAATCAGTAAACAGCGGTGATTATTCAAGAATGTGTAAGGTTAAGCCTTTTCGCTGGCAAATAAGAGGTAAGTCTCTAGTTTTGTAAATGACGTTAGCCCTTATATTTTAACAATGTGCACAGAGGGAAATAGCTGTTGCCTTCAACTTCAAATAAGAACAAAATTTATGACAAAATATGTCCGAAATATTCTTGGAGTGAGTAAAAAGTTGTACTCAATTGCATCATAATCGCTTTATGCCAGGGCCGGCCAGCCATAGCCACCGGTAGCCGAAGTCAGCCGGCAATTCAAACCGAATGCTTGCCGATGTTATGCATAACTTAGTGTAAGAGAAAGACATGTGTGTAAAACCCTATAGTAGAATAGAGTATAATCACGTGATTGACCTGATATTTGAACTTAGCCTACAATACACTGAAATAGTTTTAGCCGGCGACCTTAACAGTAATATGTTATGTGAACGTCACTTTTCTGATGACATGGCGTCACTAGGAATGAAGCTGGTCAATTCTACCCTTCCTACACAATTCACTAACACTACTGAAACTCTGCTTGACGTATTTTTTGTTAATAATCCTAAAAATGTTCTGTTTTATGACCAATTGTCTGTGCCGGTATTCTCTAAACATGACCTTATATATATGACACTTGACTTAGATTTAGCTTTTGACCATACAAACTACAGCATAGTGTAGAGGGACTTTAAAAATAAAAAAAAAAAATTAAAATTATTTAAAATTTCATCGGTTAATCTTCTCCTCCTAAAGACCTAATTAATTTAATTGTTTTACGTCATCTGATTTTTCATGTTTTCTTCTGACCAAGTGAGGTGTCCCGCAAGGTTCTGTCCCTTGGCTCATTGTTATTTACCATTTATGTGAATGATCTTCTTTTGGATTGTTTAATTAAAATTAGAAGTAGGTAGACAAAATGTATTTTAGTAGTCCGTTAAGCCAAATAAGTGAGGGCGAAAGAAAATGGACTTGGGCTCAACCCTTCGAAATCCAAATGTTTAATAATATACAAGAAGAAATTAAACCCAGAACATTTTTCCATTCTGAAAATTGATGACTGTCCCATCGAGTATGTTGACCAAGCTGTCAATCTTAGTTTCATATTTAGCACAACGCTCTCATGGGGCGATCATATAATCCGGGCAGTTGGGAAAAGCTATGGAATGCTACGACAGCTCAACTTGACAAGGACGTATCTACCTCACAAAATCCGACTCCTAATTGCCAAAGCTTACTTGATCCCATCTGAGTTTTATTAGGTAGAAGTCTTTGGAAAATGCGATGCTTTTAGCTTTAATAAAATGAATGCTCTTTTTAATAATATTGCGAGGTATATTTTCATCACTGGACCGAGAAATCCCATTACTGACTTAAACCAATTATTTAATTTGACCCAAAAATCGTTCATATCCTTAAGGGTCCTAACCATGCTTCACAAAATAATTTATACTAAGGAAACGTCCCACCTTTTTTCTATGTTATGCTTTAGTGCGTCACAAAGAACAAGAAACCTAATTTGTACTAAGACCAGGCTAAAAAGATCTGATACACAATTCATTATCCATGCCGTTCGACTCTGGAACCAACTACCCCATACCCTTAAAACAATTACTAGCGCATCTCTATTTAAGGTCAAAATTTCCAGTCACCTAAAAACCACATAAAAAAAAAAAAATTTAAAAATTGTACTAATTAAGTTATTTTATTCCATCTATCTAAAAAAATTTTCAAATTTTTAATATTGTCTTAATTTTGACATAATGTTATGGATTATCTATATATATAAATGTGTACGCCCGACTGACATATTATCAACGCCCAGCCTAAACGGCTTATCCTACAGGTTTGAGATTTGGCATAGACCTTCGTTTAGTTATGCAGGCGCGCACTAAGAAAAACAAATTTGGAAAATTTCACCCGAAAAAGTCGTAAAAGCGTCGGAAAGTTTGTATGGGAAACATTTTATTTTTCATCCGATTGACTTGAAACTTGGTTTGTGAGCATTAGAGCGGTCCCCATGTATATGAAATTTTTAAGGTCATGCTCTCACCCCCCTATCTGATACTTTTTCATGTATAATTAGTGTTAATAAAAACAAAAGCTTAAAAAGTCGAGTTTTAACGGGCGCGAATGGCGTCTCAAGTTTTTGTAAATAACTCATACGCAGTGTTGCCTATTATCATCTATTTTTTTTCATTTGTGAATAGTCGGCGATGATTTTATTTATAAACTATTCAAATTTGTAAATATTTTACTTCCACAAATTTAGATCCCTTTTTGAATTTTAAACAATGACAGCAATTGAAATGAACTAATAACTTCGTTTGTAAAAATTTGTATTTGGTGAACGTGTCGCATGATTAATATTTTTTAAAACTTTGAGACTCTGTCGCGCCCATTTAAAATTAAAATAAAATTTTTTGATTTTCACAATTATTACTTAAACATCAAATATTAGCTTTGGGAATGCTGAGACCTCCTTTTTTCCATTTTGTCGGTTTGGGGTCCGCTCTAGTGAGCATAGTACTCGAAATGAATCGACACGTGTTTTCCCGATTTCGGAAAATCCGCCCACGAGGAAAATGGCCGGAAAATTCTGCATGCAAAAAACTATTTTTCATCCGATTGTCTTGCAACTCGGTTTGTAAGGGCGGAATACGAAATAGTTTTAAATGTGATTTTCCGATGTTGGAAAATTTTACCCTGCTCGAAAATTCCCGGAAAAGTCTGCATGAAATAAAATATTTTTCATCTGATTGGCTTGAAACTCTGTTTGTAAGGGTAGAATACGAAATAATTTGAAATGTTATTTTTCAATGTCGGAAAATCCGCTCCCATGCGGGAAAACTCCCGGAAAATTCTCCATGGAAAATACTATTTTTCACCCGATTGACTTGAAACTCGGTTTGTAAGGTCAAAATGAGAGTTCATTTGTGTTTTCATTTTCCGATGCTGGAAATACCGCCGGGATGCCCACTGGGAAGTGGTTGGGAAGTGGATGTGAAGTGAGTGGTTAATTGTTTTGGAAGTGGGTGGATGGGAGAAGTTGGTGGTATGTGGGTGGAATGTTGGTGGGTGGGATGTGGGTGTGATGGGATGTAGTGGTGTAGGTGGAAAGTGTGGTATGGGGGAATTGGGTGAAGAGTGTGTGGGATGTGGATGGGAAGTAGGTGTGCTTTGGTTTTATACTGTTGAAGGCGCAGCGAAGCGCGACGGGTTATTGCTAGTTATGTTTAATGTTATAATAACTAATATATTGTTTTTTAAAGTCATGTGTAATAATGTTCTTTACCAAATGTATTTTATTGTTGTGACTAGCACAATATTTATAAGTTATTTTTACTTTTCGTGCTAGGATGTAAATCTAATAATAAATCTAAATCTAATTCTGCGTTCTCCATTCGAATCAGCGATTGTCAACGAGTGCGGGGCCAAAAAGTGAGAGTTTATTTGCCCACTTTAAAAGCGTTTTTAGGCATAGAGAGAAAGGGCTCTCTTTTTGATCTCTCTCGTTTTTTCAGCTCAACCATCACTTAGAAAAGTTTAAGTAACCCTCTAGATGTGAGGATAAGAAAGTATGCAATAGCTTAATGTGCTAGCGCGCCATTCTATACTTTGTTCTTTAAGTCTAGAAGGGTACCAGGTCCAAGTTTATCAACGATTTGGGTTTTTGCGATTTTAAAAAATTTGTTCTTGAAGTGCGAATATTGTAATACAATTGAGGAAAACCATCCAAGCACTCTGCTTGGTAACGTTTATGCTCATCTTGAGGCAAATGTTCTTTTTGTGTCTAGCCAAAAATGTGTCAAATTTGTGTCTAGCTCTGCTTACCTCCAAGTAGTCCGTGATGGTACCCAAATAATCCGAATTCTCTTTGGCCAATTTGAAACGTGCCTCCGTCTTCTGTAGCACTTGCCGCCACTCGGGCAATATTTGGGATTCATCGCCAGCCAGACGTTCCAGCACTGTCATCACAAATGCCGTCTTAAGCTGCTCCAGTGTGCCATATAGCTCCAGTTCCATCTTATGCCAATAACGATACTCGGCCATGGGCGTAAACTCATCCAGTTTGGCATCCGTTAGCGTTTTCATGGTTTTGTTCAAATATTTAATCCAGCCACTGACCACATCCTCTAGCTGCACTTGGGTGTAAGTGGGTACCAGGTCCAGTTTCTTAGGATCAACGGGCACACGAATCACAGCATCCTCGAATTCGGTTTCCTCCTGACCGGGCAGTACATACGATGAAGGTAAACTAAAGGCCCAAACAATGTGATTGATGGTCCATCCAATTTCACTATCGAATTCGTCAATCTCTTTGAGCAAACGACGCTGAATGGGTGTAACCCTTGGAGGTGTGGCCTCTTCGGCGGCATGTTCCGCCTCTACCTTGGCCTTGG